>PVHY01014467.1:21925-38523 GCA_004024945.1 Uropsilus gracilis | reverse complement strand
TGCTTTCTGGTGTTTTTTAATGCTTTATTGGGGCCTAGTGTTAGATTTTCTTAATCTTCTTTTGATTCTGGGTCCCCAATAGAGGATGGTGATGCCTATCATTGTGAAATAAATCTCAGGAGACCTGAGTTCAATATGGCAGATTGAACATATCCCTTTATGTCTGTGCTCCTGAAATTATCTGAAAAGGCAGTAAAAAAATTAAAAATCTACAAAGATGAAGAGAACCTCCATGAACATAGTAGTAGGCAAGAAATGTTGACATTTTTAAATACTGGAAAGAAGATGAATAAAGACTAACTGACCTAGCTTACTAAGAAAGCTGGCTACTTCCAAGGGAGACAGAAGGCTAACAAAGCATGGTTATTTGCAGTACAGAAGCCCAGAAATTCTTAACAGTGAGTGTTGATGGAACTGAAATTAGCAAGACTTGGACATTTTTATAAGGAGAAGTTAAGCTATGAGACCCCCTTCCTATAAGTAATTCTAGAAATCACCTTGCTGCCCTTCTCCCTCCTTGGCAGAAGACTACAAGTTTATTCTCTAAAGAGAAATAATTGAAGAGTTCCTCGATTAGGATATCAGATTCAGATGAGGTTGGTGTAGAATTCTCAGATGAAGACATTGAGAACATATATACATGCTGAATAATGAAACCTCATTTCCCTTTTTTCTCTTAGCTTCCAGAACATTGTTAGCCAGCATGAAAGTGGCTACCAAGTGAAGAAGTCATCTCTGGAAAAATTGACTACCTGAAGAAATAAAACCTAGAGATATATTGGTATGGGGGAGGGAGGTCAAAAAGAAAAACTTGAATCCCATTGTAAAGTCCACAAATTGACAAGTACTGTCTAGGAAACTAAGCTAAGCATCAAATCAGTTAGCGTTTTACTATCTCACTATTAGATAAAATAGTTTCATATTGGATACATATTAAATGAATGAAAATGTCCAATGTCTAGATATTTAAGGAAAACTCCTAGTATGAAAATAGAGAAAATGTAGACTTAGGCCACAGAAACAGCAATTAATATCCTCAGAGAGTTAGCAGACTACAGTTCTTTAGTTTATGAAACAAGAACAGGATGCTCTAGAAAAGTAGCAGAAAAGAACGAGAAAGAGTCCTAGGATATTTGCCAAATGTTAATATAAGGATTTGAGGATAAAGTTAAAGTAATAAGTTAAAATTTTGCAAATAATAATAATAATAATAGGAAAGAGAAGTTGAGGATAGGAATATTGGGGGCCTATAAAAAGAGAGCAGAAAGAGGAGAAAATAAACTGTGTTATCTGCATGAAATGAATTTTTAAAACAAAAGAATATTTTGATGTCCACACCACAAGTGAAAATACCACACTAACTCTCTTTATTGTGAATTTTCAGAGCAGCAATGACAGCATGATGACCATAAAGTCTTCCTAGGATTGCTAAAAAAAATTCCTAAGTAATGTGACTTTGGACTTTTAGAGTACTTATGGAATCTAGACACTGGAATCTAGAAAACAATGACTTGGTGACCTTAGAAATCTAAGAGACAAGTATTTCCAATTTAACAGTTTACACTCAAGCAAGTTTGATGATGGAAAAAATATTCAGGAAGACAAGGGATCATGAAATTTACATCCAAAGTCCCCTTTATTGAAAGGTACTGACTGTGCTCTTCCAAAGCAAGGAAATAAACCAAGAAAAATAACATGAAATTCAACTTCTGGGCATTTATCCAAAGGAAATAAAAATTGGTATCTTGAAGAGATAGTTGCACTCTCATGTTTACTGTAGTATTATTCACAATAGCCAAAACATGAAAACATTCTAAAAGTCCACTTTTGGATAATAGATATAGAAATTATGATCTCTGTTATGTCATATTTTTCAACCATAAAAATTGTGATAATCCTGTCATTTTTGACAACATGGATGAACTTTAAAGACACTGCTAAGAGCAAAAAATCAGGGGAAAAAAGCTGTGTGGTCTCACATATAGAATCTAAAATAGTTAGACTTATAGACACAGAAAGTGATTTTCAAGAGGCGGAGAGAGGGAGAACCTGGGAGATGAAGGAATATTAATTTCCACAATGTAAGATAAGTTCTGGAGATCCATTATATAACAGGCTGCCTGTGGTGAGCAAGACTGTGTCTTATGTTGAAATTTTGCTAACAGAGGAGGTCTTATGTTAAGTGTTCTCAACCCTACTATCACTACTAAAAACCTGTACTTAATCTAGTACTAATATTAAAGGGGATGAGAGAGAATTTTGGGAGTGAGGGTATATAGTCTTAATGGTTGTGATGGTTTCATGAATACACACCTGTGTGCAAGCTCTTTGAATTGTAGGCATTAAATAAATGTGCAACTTTTTATAAGTCAACTATACCTTAATTAAAATAAAGCAGAAATATATGGAATTCAGGAGGCAGAGGCTTCAATTTAGGAAGGAGGCAAAGGAAACTTTCAGCGAAAGAATGTCCAGGATGCTCAAGACGAGGTCTTGACAAATCCACCTTATCACTGAAGTATATGATGGAATATTATTCATCAAGCAAAAAGGACAAACATGTCATTCAGGGCAGCATGGATGAAGCTAGAAGGAATCATGCTAGCAGAAATAAGGTAGAAAGAAAAAGAGAAATACTGGATAGTCTTACTTATATGAGGGATAGAGGGAAAACAAACACATAAGAAAAGTTTAAAGCTAACTCTCAACAAAATTGAAGCATGGAGCATGAGAGGGGAGGGGGATAGCGGGAGTAGGAGGGGCACAAAAGACTGAGGATGGCTCACAGGTGATAAGGTGGTGGGAGAACCCCAGGGTAGATAATGATGTAAAATAAAACAAATAAAAAATAATAATAAATCAATGTAAAAATAAAAAGAAAAGCAAAAGGAGAGCTCTAATAAAAAATAATAGAATAAAAAAATCTCTAATTATTTCTGATTTACAACCCTGCCTACCTTCTTGCCTCCCTCATTGGATGCAACTAAATCTTGCAGCTCAGAGGTTCTGAAACTGGCTTACATGTTCCCAGCTTCTCCCCCCCCCCCCACCCATATTATGGATTAGGAGATCCAGGTATATAGGACTAAAGTGTTCTTATTATTTCAGGGAGAGGGAGCCATGGACCCCAACTGAACTGAACAGTTCTGAGGTCTATAATTAAGTATAATTAAACTAACTCTTCTCTGCTAAATGCATAGGAATTAGAAACATCCCATCTTCATTTAGAGGTATTATAGAAGATCAAGAAGTAATACTATTGAGAATAAAATGAGTAGATTTTGGATTATCTTGGATTTAAATCTGAAGATCTTAACTCTAACCAACTTTTTAAAAAAAATAAATCTAATATCTGGCATTAAGGAATGAGAGAAAAACTAAAATGTATTTGTTAATTACTGTGTGCCAAGTTTTGTGCTCATAGCATGTAAAATCTATGCAGCTTTAAGCAAATGTTTTGTAGAAGACCTGGAAACATTAGGAAACTCCCTAAACCCTGGGGTTCTGTGCTTGACTTTCCCAGCTCTTAGGCTGAGGATTCACTCTTTGTCAGGAATTCTGATCCATGAGAGGAAAGAGGCAATGATGAGAGACAAGGAATCTGGTCAGAGATGGTCAACTAGAGAACTAATTTTCCCTGGGGAGCTGTGGGGCATGGTCTTTCCCTTCTCTCAGGATGTTCTGTGTTCACCATTAGTTGAATATGTGGCTGTTGTATAGTTGTTTGTTTTCTCATTTTTCTTCTCACTTTTCTTCTCCTCTCCCTTACCTCCCCCTCCTCTCCTGCTTCCTCTCCTTCTTTCTTGTCCTCGTCCTTCTTTCCTTCTCCACATCCTCTTCCTCCTCCTCCTCTTCCTCCCCCAACATCACCATCATCATCCCCCATCTTCTTTGTCAGACAGCTGAGAAAAAAAAAAAAAACTCAGAAAAATTCAGGTACCTGATCAAGTTCATGTGGAAAACTTGGGAGCCTAGATTTGGTCCCATTTCATTCATAGGCTTGCACTTTGCTCACTGCAGTGGGTAGTGCATATTTACACACTTAGATCTGTACTAGTCTCTCAGGGTTCCTTTACTGGACCTGTTTTCTTATGAAGAAGAACCACCTTGAGTGGCCAATCTCTAGACATTTCCAGGAGAGAATTAAGCCCAATTTAGTTTAAACTGTTGACGTTTTGAGTCTCTGCCATTATTTAGGTTACAACTAAGTCTGTTCATCCTATTGTTCATTCTTTCAATAAATATTTACTGGAATCTACTAGACACTGAAACTCTGCTAGTTTCAGGGATTAGAATGATGAGAAATAAAACAGACACATTCGGTGGAACACCTATTAGAAAATATCAAGACAGAACAATGTGTTTAAGGTACACATTGTTAAGGTACACATAATAACCTGAATATTATTAGAGGTATTATAGAAGATCAAGAAGTAATACTATTGAGAATAAAATTTGTAGATTTTGGATTATCTTGGATTTAAATCTGAAGATCTAACTCTAACCAACTTTAAAAAAAATAAATCTAATATCTGGCATTAAGGAATGAGAGAAAAACTAAAATGTATTTGTTAATTACTGTGTTATTAGCTCATTGACATATGGATATGGACTTACAAATAATACTTTCTAGTAAAGTGAAAGTTGGAGTGCTGTGTGGATGGAGAAACAGAATATCCTCAAAGGGCAATAAGAGGAGATTTCACTGTTGGGGCATTTTAGATACATGGGATGGGGGTTGATCAATAAGAGCTTATATATAAGGCAGGGTGGAATAAAGTAATTGATTAAGACAAACTGCTCATTTCTCATTCTGCCTCAGTCTTTGGGTCCATGGACATCATCTAGTACCAGATTTGGACTGGCTTTTTCCATTCCACCCAGTCACCCTCACCTTTTCTCTTTGAGCTTGTCTGACACATTTTTGGAGGAAAGAGAATGACCATTATCTAGTGCTCTTGGCACCACCGCCAGCCTATTATTTGATTCTGGGAGGGCCCATAGACCTCGTCTTTGGCTGTTAAGTAGATGAGATATCAAAGGTTTAAAATAACTTCATAACACCAAAGTCACTTCAGAAGATGATCCTAGTCAAGAGCTGCCATTCATCCTCTCAGGAAGAAAACCTCCACAAGGCTATTAGTAGCACAGGAATAAAGGCAGATGGAGAGAGAAAGAGTTCAATGCCCAGCGTCTTTATCCAAAAATATCTACTGTCAGGATATTGTTTGGATAATTATAACCTTGGGGAGGGAAGGAAATGGAGTCAGGAAGAAGTTGGGAAGAAGGAGCAGGTGAAAATCCAGCTCATGTTCTTCAGGCAGCTGAAACTTACAGAACCGTCAATTCTACAGCTATTTATTGAGTACCTACTATGTGCCATATACTGCACTAGACACTGGGGAGATATGCAATGAAAGAAAAAGACACAGTTCTGTTCCATGGATCTAATAACCAGTTAGAATGTGCAGTAGTCCAGAGAGAGGCTGGGAGGTTGCAGGAAAAGGCAAAGAAAGGGAGCATTTTCTAAGAACCTGTTGTCCTCTTAGTTAATCCTCACAAAAACTGTCATTGTCCTCATTGTAGAGAAGGTGGCCAGGGCTCAGAAAGTTCAGGTAATTACTACAAATTGCTCACTAAGTGGTGAGAAACAGAAAATCCTAATCTGGGTCAGTTTGACTCCCTCACTTAAGCAGTTGGTGGTTAGATGAATATTATGGATCATTTCCTGGCTTAGCGCAAGGGAGGGCTTACCCTGCACTGGCTCCCCTCTGCCATTAGCACAGCTGCATCGCGGGTGCATTCTTGGGGAATAAAAGGTCATTTAAATATAAGCTACAGTGATTGTTACTAAGAAGGAAAATCTGCCACTCTCCATAAAAAGGCCTTAAAAATGGAAGTCACGTAGAAAAGGCATCAGAAATGTTCGGGTTATGCTCTTGGTCATTTATTTCGGCCACTTTCTATGTCCATGACTTTAGAGTGAACACCTGGCTCCTAAGAATCTTTCGGTGATTTTTGACTGAATTTTTAACTCTGACTTTGGTTTTCAAAGCCATGGAAGAGATTTGAAGAATTCAGTCAAGCTATATAAACCTATACAACTAGCTAAAGTAGCATATTAAGTTCTAGCCATTGTTCTAAATGCTTTACCTTTATCCTCCTGGTTAATCCTCCTGACAACCTTTTGAAAAATGTCTAAGTTGGATTGTTCTCATCTTACCGGTTTGACTCCTAGAGGCTGAGTAATTTCCTCATGACCGCATAGCTGGCAAATGATAGAACCAGAATTTGAACCTGAAGATTTTTTATACCAGAGTCTAGTGAATCCCCCTTCCTCCAATGGAAAGGGAAAGTCCTCGGCTTTGATCTGATTATGCTAATCAGGAGTTAAATAGTATTTACAGAAGATCATTTTGGGACGTTGACTAAAAAATTATAAAAAAATCAATTTCTCTCTGGTCCTACTATTTACACCTAAGGAGCTGAGCCTCTCTGTGGGAATTGAGATCACAATCTGCTGAGATTTGGGGATTAGTAGGCTCCCTGGAGGATGCTACTTGATTAGATACTTGTCCTCGGGCTCAGAGGGGCTCTGGCCTTCTGAAAAAGGACATCTTGGCGGTGCCCTATGCCTCCTCTGCCATCCAATGCACTGGTGGTGTTCTAGCTGACCACTCCTCACCCAAGGGCTTGGTCTAGCCCCTTGTTTTTTCTGCTCCTCATTCCAAAGCCCAGATGTGATTTCCCCCATAGACCCATATACCAGGTCAAAGCAAAGACAAGTTATTTCAGTTCAACTTTGGCCTCCCTTCAACATACTTTACTCTTGATTCCAAGATAGGACCCAAATTGAGGAAAGCACTGTGGTGGTCTGTTAGATGGGGCAGGAGCTGGCTTTCACAGGCCTCACACACAGGCTCTGTGTTCATGTTTGCTCAAACCAGGGCCTAACTGCTTGGGGATGTTTTCTGGAGGAAGATGAAAGGAAAGGAATGAATCTGGACTGAGTGAAGAGTGAGGGGAACCATGTTAGGAAAGGAGGAGATTTTATTCTGAACAGAGGTAATAAAAAAAAAAAAAACAAAAAACAAAAAAACCTGACCCTGTTCAGGCACTGAATAAAGAAATCTGAGTTTTCTGAGAAAAAAAAAGAGAGAAAGAGAGGTCTTTGTAGTTTGATGGGACTCTATCTGAAAAAATGCACAAAGAGAACAAAAAGGTGAAAGAAAATGATGAACGATTGAAGTGGAAGAGAGAAAGGGGGAAGGAGATAGACAAAGAGACTCTAAATATGAATGAAGATGAGAAATCAGGTCTTGCTAAAACGTAGAGAAGCAATTATTTTATTTTCCCTCTTCCTGTCTCTCTTCTTTCCTCCTGACTGCTCGGCACCATTCACACAAGCGTTCCATCCAAACAAGTGTTTGATCCAAACTTATCCTACTTGGATATCACCCAGCATTCTCAATTGCTTCTATCAGCCAGCTGATACGTGCTCATCCTGACGATGTTAGGATGGAGAAAAGTGCTTTGCAGGAGCAGGAAATCTTGTTTTACATTCCAAACCTGCCCTACCGAGGCTGTGTAGCCTTGAGCAAGCCACTCCACTCTCTGGTTGTCTCAGTTTCCCCATCAGTAAAAATGGGGTGATGGAAGATTCTAGCATGCTTGCCAAGTTCCCTGGTAATTCCCACAGATATCTTCCTGTTGACTCAGAAAGTCTTCCCAAACATCAGAATCACCTAGAATGCTTATAAGAAGCACACATCTCTACCACCTGCCCCCCATTCCTCTCCCAACCCACTGTTTCCCAGTCTCCAGGGCAGGGCCAGGGAAGTGGGGAGAGACAGCAAGTGTCTCGAGTGAGAGTGAATGCTGTCTTCAGGGAAGTTTGGAAAATGAGGGACTGAGCTAATTGGATTTCATGGCTGGTATGGTTTGATGTGCTATTTGTCCTAGTTAAAATATTCACATCTTAAAGGGGGTCTCAATGGCTTACACCTAAAGTTTTTTAGTATTAGTAGGAATAGTGCCAGGTGAGGTGAAAGCAGTCACTGAGAGGTTCCCTAGCACCTGGGGACAGGTGTCACATGCTCTGGCTTGGTCAGGCAAGTTCTTTACCTTCTTTATGATTCAGTTTCATTGTAACAGAGGTAAAAATAGTACCTGCTTCCTTGGTGGTGGTGATGTTCTGGAAGCTTAGCACAGCACCTGGCACATAGTGAGCACTCAGAAACCATATTCTTTCTCCTGACCCTAGGAGAAAGGTGTGATCTCCAGCTTAGAGATCCAGAACATAGACTCACATGGGTTCTACTCATTGTAAGAAGGGATCTGGTAGGTAATCTGTGTATGATGCAAGTGGCTTTTGAACCCAGGTCTACATTGACACTAATACTCTCTTCCTTGGTCTGTACCATATGATCACCTTCTGTAGCTGAGGGATGAGGCTGGCCTGGCTTAACCAGATAACTGGGCAATTCAGAAGTCTGTTCAAGCTGGTTGAACATGATTGGATGATTCATTCCTCTTGGTAAGACAGCCTCCGTGGAGTACATTCTTCAGGCTTCTACTGGCCATTTCTTCTTTCCTGGTCCAGGTGTGGTTCAGCACACTGTACAGCTGTCCTTCCTTCCCTGGGAGGGTTACTGTATCTTCCCACTACCCTTCTGGCTGGTTTGGCTCAGGCTGTGTTGAGTTGAATGTGCAGTTCTCACGTGACCTCTTGTTTATGAGAGGAGTACTCACAAACAAATTGAGAAGCAGATTTGCTTACTGGGCCTGAAACAGGGGCGATGGTTTGGCCTCCCCATATACATATTTCTATCCAGTTACAGAATCTGCACACTGTGTGGGCATTTGACTCACCCCCACATGGCACACAGATGTCAGTGGGTTGTGTACCCACCAGGTTTGTGGCCACTCACCATTCGAGAGTGCCGTGACAGACTATTTGTCCCACATGATTCATATGGTAGTCTTTATACCCAAAGGAATTGTTTCTGGAGGTCTTGGGCACAGGCAATTGAAGGAAATAAATACAGTTAAACAAGGCCATGACCCCTTATGCGGATTACTCTCTTTGTAAGAAGAGAGATAGGACACACATTACCTAAGAAATGTGTCACTCCAAGTGTCATCTATGTCTCATATCTGTGAATAGAATGGAACTGGCTAGTGCCCCATGCTCTAGAATTTAGGGCTCTAGGACTCAAGTGGGGAATGGGAAGAAAACTTCAGTAAGAAGGAAGACATCTGACTTTTCGAATTAGTGTTTTGGTATCTTTTGGGTAGATTCCCAAAAGTGGGATTGCTAGATCAAATGGTTGTTCCATTTTCAGTAACTGTACTTGGATGTTTATCGCAACACTATTCACAATGGCCAGGACATGGAAACAACCCAAATCCCCCAAACAGATGAATGGTTGAAAAATATGTGGTATATTTTACACAATGGAATATTATTCTGCAATCAAAACTGACAGATATGAAACATTTGTGATAACATGGAAGGACCTAGTGGGAATCATATTAGCAGAAATAATTCAAAAAGGAAAAGACAGAAACCAGATGGTCTCACCTAAGGATGGGATATAGGAAGAACAAACCAAAGACCAAGAAAAAGTCAAAATAAACTGACAACTGAACTGGGGCAAGTAGCTAGGGAGGGGGAAGTAGGAGGGTGAAATCAGGGAAGGGAGGACCACAAGAAGATTGAGATGAAGGTTCATGGGTGATAAGGTGGAGAGAGAACCCCCCCAGAAATGCAATGATATAATATATGCATATATACATACACATAAATATGTAAACAACAAAATAATTCATTAAATAACAAGGAGGAAGGACATCTGGGAGTAGCACAGTGCAGAGGTCTCAGACTGGGAGGGGTGGGGCATGGGCATAGATCAAGAGATTTGCCTTAGATAAAGGAACACCTTTATCTTTCTCTCCTCTCTGGCACATTAGAGGTGGTTACTGGCAAGTCTCTTATCTGTGAAGATAAGATAGCTTCCTAACCTCCTAGAAATGTCCCACTGAAGAGACATCCAAGAGACACATGGCTGAAAGATAAGAGAGTTTACCATCTGCCTACTGTCACATGTCTTGGCATTCTGGGTTTTTTCCTTCCACATAACCTCATTGTGATCATTCCTAGCCAAGGCATAAAAGAGACCCCAACTCCTAATAAAGATGAACTTGGACTTGTTCTCAAGCCCCCAGTCTGGGACCTGGCCTCACAGTTCACTACCCATCTCTTACGTCTCACTCTTCTTCTTTCCCGTGCATGGCTCCTAACAGGAGGTAGGGAAGATGGTGACTCAAGTAGTCCACGAGACCTGTGTTTCTAGATATGCTGATTGGTTGCAAGCAAAATAAACCCAATCCTCATGCTGCTGATCTCGGGCCGTTCCCGTCCGTGAGTCTCAGTCTCGTGTTAAAATGCTTGTGAGCACTCATGCGGCGTAGCCTGGGTGTTCAGAACACAGCAGCTTCTATTAATAGACACGGTACATGTGTGAGTGACCGTGAACTTCTCACCGTGGAGTTGGGCAAGAATCCCTGGGCTCATTTACTGGGACTCAGTTCTCAACTTGATCAGCTGAGCGTTGCTGCTGATGGTGTAGCCAGTCCTCTCACTGTTAAGTGCCAGCCCAACACACCCACTCGCCAGCTGCCCGGGAGTCTTCGTGTTCTGCAAACATCATGGGGAGGAGCTGGCCTTTCTTTGAGCTCTGAACCACCATGGTTCCCGCTGGGGGAGCTGGCTTGCCCACCGCCCCCTGCACAGTCCACTGTCAGCTTCCGAGGCTTGCCTATCTACATTTCCAAGAATGTAGGGTTGAATGTGACCAAATTCTTTTTTTTTTTTAAATTTTCATTATTTTCTTACGACCTTGGTCACATTTGTGTAATTATTGATCCCCTAATGCATGGCTCTCCCTCCCCCCCCATCTCCCCTCCAGTCACTCCAACTTCCCTCTCTCTGCGAGTTGTTGGTTGATAAAGTTGCTGGTCAGTTGGTCGATGTTTGACCCCTTGTTAAATGTTCTTTTTCTGGTAAATGTTCTTTTCCTGCGTGTGGACCTGAGCTCTTGGGACTGGCTGGTCCGGGCTGCTTAAATTTCTAAGTGTAACTCTGAGGCAGTAGCCAGTTCAAGCTCATCTGGGACCTTTTGTAAGGCAGGTGTGTGGCATTGCTCTCCAGGTTCCTTTATTGTGGCATTTCCTGCTGTGAAGCTGTCAGTCTCTTCTTCTCCAGACCCGTGTGGTCACTGGGATTCGTGTGGTCACTGGGACTCATGTGGTCACTGGGACTCGTACCTCCTCATTCTTGCTGGCCACCTCCTCTGTTCCAGTGTCTGTCCTGTGGTGCTGCTTCCACGCCTTATAGTTTTGGCCTCTGGCGTTGGGGTCCCAACTCTTGGCCACTGGTGTTAGAGGGGCTCCCTGGTGGGAACAGACTCCAGCTCCTCACCATCTTGTGGTTTTCAGTTCTGTCGCCGGGCCGCAGCCCCTTCTCTTGGCTTTCCTTCCCGAATGGGAGAGGAGGGTGCTTCATTCACCTTGGTGGCATCTCTGGATCGGCGTCTTGTTTCGTTAGTTCCTAGAATGAAGTAGGTGAAGCTCTTTGCTAGGTCACTTTTGCGACTAGATTCACAGTCATGCCTTGATCAGTTTGAGTCCTACCAATATTCTTAGAGCGAGAATGACAAGCCCACCGATGCCATCCGAGGAAGGCGTGGCTCACCAAAGCCATCTGCTAATGAAAAACCCCCTTGTACTCCTGTACCCCAAGATCATGTCCTGAAGTTTAGACCCCTTGGGTTACTCTAAGTTTAGCCTAGGACCTGGATATAGGCAGGGCCCTCTAAGGGTTAGTGAAATGTATCTGTAAAGAATTGTTATTATTTATTCATTTTTTAATTAAAATTTTCATAGGAAAAATTTTTCATGAGAAAATGTTTATGGAGAATTTCCAACATGAACAAAAATGGAGCTGTAATAACATCCAGGTACTAATCACCCATTCCAACCATTAAGTGGTTGCCACTCATGGATCTTTTATTCCCTCCAGTTTTTTTTTCTTTAATAATTCAAAGCAAATGAGATATGAGAGCATTTCACCTATAAATGCTTCCACATGCATTGGTAATGGATAAAGAACCTCTAAAATGCAGACCTACAATTGTGTTATACCTGACAAGTTTAACAGTGATTTCTTTATGTATTGCCTACTGCTTGGTTTGTATTCAACATTCTACATTTGTCTTAAGATGTCTTTTTATTATTATTTTTTTGAGATCAGGATCCTAAAAATCCTTACATTTTTAACTGGAACAGTTATGAAAATACAACTGTGATCATTAATCTTCTCCCTTTTTATGTACTCGTGGCATTTATTTGTGGGGAAAAAACCAGACTCATTTTTCTTAGACAATTTCCCACATTCTGGATTTGGTTGATTGTAACCCTGTGGCTCTTTAACAGTTTCCTCATTCTCTTTAGTTTCTGTAAACTGGCAGTTAATGTTAGATGCTTTATTATTTTCATGTTCAATTTCCTTGGAAAAAATACCTCTTGGATAATATCTTATATTTCCTACTGCAAAAGGCATGGAGAAATTGGTGGTTCCACTTTCAGCAATTGAAAAAATATTAATTTTTTAAATACTATAATTTCTCTTGTGTTTATTAACTGGAACTCCTTATTGAAATGATTGTGCAAGTCTGTTTTTTAAATGGCAGAATAGATGCTTGATTTCTTTTCCTTTATTTATCAAATTAGAGTAATGACCTTAGCAACCAAAGGGCTAGTTGCTTTTTAGGGTTAACATAATTATGGACTCATGAATTTTGATATGTTGAATGTCTGTCAATCCTTGGTTGTCAGCTTATAATGTCTTGCCTTAGGTCATTGGAAATCTCTTCAGATTAACTTCTATGTCATTTTGACACCCACACTTTTTAAAAAAAAATAATTTCCTTGACGCTAGATACAAAAGGTATCAAGGAAAAATAATTTCCTTGATGCTAGATACAAAAGACTCTTCTTGTCTATTTCTATCTTACATCTGTGATTAACTATTTCATGTTGCCCTAATTCTATTCCAAAGGAAATGGCATTTATGGTACTATCCTGGACTAAAGGTGATAATTGTTCATGAACTGGCAATACCTTCTGATTTCTTTTAGTATTTAGAGCTAGGAAATATGCAGTTTGTTGGGGGGGGGTGGAAATCTTGCATTCATACTCATAATCCCAAATTAAAATAAAAAAGTATTTTAACTAGTTTAAATGTTATGCTGGTAGCTATTTTATCTTATTCTGAAAATCTAGATACAAAGTGGCATTAACATTGCCTGCATCTCATATATCTTGTATTTATACTTGTCTATGTCTAATTAAAACAACAGTTAACAATGACATGATTGAGATCAGGCCTATTGGCAGCAGGTTCAATCCTTTTTATTTTTAGGAGATTTTCCAGTTGGAAAATCAAAATATTCTGTGCCAGTCACTTAAAATCATCCTGTGATTATATTAACAACCTGGTAGACAATTTAGTTTTTTTCTGTTTACATACTGAGGCCAATTCTCTGACATCTGTATTGGGGAGGACTACAATTCAATTCAACTCTGATGCAAATTTTAAGATCAGGTCCTACAAGGTCAAGACCAGAGTCCCCCAAAAGACGCCCCTTCTTCAGACTTTAATTAAGCAGGACCCCAGGCTGTCTTCAGTCTGCATGGTCAGCAATCATTTTGGTGCTCTGCACAACTCATGTTCAGAAAATTTGCTAGAACAACAGAACTTAGGGAAGTTTCCTCCTTACCATAACCATTTCATAGGATGTCGTGAGGTGAATTGTAGGTTGGCAAGGGTGGTAAGTGTCCTGGGAGCAGGAGCTGCTCACCTGCACCCTCAGGTATAACCCCTTCCCACAGGTAGACACATTCACCAACAGGAGGCTCCTTCAGGTCTCCAAGTTCAGAGTTTTTTTTGAGGTTTCATGACATAGGTGTGGTTGATTAAATCATCAATCAGATGACTGGACTCATGTGGTTGTCTCCTCCCCAGAGGTTGGACTACTAAAATTCTAACCTCTGATCACATGTTTGAATGACCAGTCCCATTCTCAGGCTATCACCACCTCGTTAGCAAACACGGCAGTCTTATTCTCAAGACATTTCAAGGATTTTTGAAGCTCCATGCTAGGAATGGGAGACAAAGACCAGAGGCTATCTGTTATAACACATGGTGTATTTTCAATATAATGTTATTTTTAATGGTTGCCATGATGACACTGTCCTGGTAGACATGTCCAGTGTAGCATTTTGCATAGTAGATAGACTGTTACTATTTCTGCTTAGATGATTCACCCTTTTCTTGGTTGATACATAAAATACAGCCATGTTTTTCATAGGTGTGCCTTGTCCATAGGATTTTTTTCTTTTACTTTGGTTATTCTCAAGAGTAGACCAGCTCCATTTTCTCTCATTGGACTATATCTGTATGACTGCAGTGGCTAAATATTGAAGTAAATTGAAAAGTTTAGGAAAAGTATGAAGATAAAAAGGGACAAGGTATTAGGAAAAGACACCAAGCTTCCATCTGTTAGTAATTTTAATATGTAGTTAGTCTCTCAGAATAAAATCACATTGTCTTCACATCTGCTGTTTAGTGTCTATCAGTGGTACATTTCATGGGGATCTTTCATAATTACCAAGGTCTGGGTTCTACACCTTCCCCACCTACCTGGATTCAAATTTAATTGATTCTAATTCAGTGGGTCTGGCTTGGGCTTTGGCTGTTGGTATTAAAAATATGTACCCAGGTGTTAGAGTGAGCTCATATTTAACTTATAGATACAGATGGTTACAGATGGAAATATTTATAGATAAGTGTTTGGGCACAGTTAATATACATGCATATATTCTCTTTTCTGCTAGAGAACCTCATTGCAGCACACACCAGTAGCAATAAGCATGCCTGAGCCCATATCTTAGTTTCTGGCACTGTTCACTATTCTCCATGGGATGTATCAGCACTTTTTAGAGAAAGGACTTATTCTGGTGCTAGTGCAGGAAATATATGGTCCTAATGTGATGTATCCAGATATTGATGTAGGTCTGTATGCCTAACAAATATATACTGTTCTAAGACAAATACTGCTTTAATTTAAAAAAATTTGAGAACAATAAGAAAAACTCCCCAAGAAGAAAAAAGGAAAGAAATACTCAAGATAAAAGTTATTGTGACATAAAGAAATGCTAACCTAACTTGCAATGATTGGGATATGTCAGAGGCACACCAGAATCGATTAAAAACACTCACAATAGCTTACGTTGGAAGAATTTGAGGAACAAAGATAAATTAGAATTGGACTATAACCCCAAACAAAATATCTAATCCAAAATAAATATCTACCAGTCTGTGCTTGAATCAGTCAATGAATGAATAAAGAGAACAGACAAATTTTCCATGCAGAGGAATTCCAAATGCAGTTTATGTTGATGTTTCCTCTTCAAGGAAGGAGTACTACATTCTTTCAGTATGCCATAGTAACCTCCTTCCAAAGAGTCCTGTACTGATAGGGAGGATAAGAGTGACTTTACAGTGGAGACACCTGGAAAATGCCTCTCAGCCAGGTGATCCAGGAACAGTGATAAGTCATCTTGAAAGAACACACTCTGGATATGCTGGCATTTTCCTCTGGGTTCTTCTATAACCCCCCCAGTTCCAGTTTAACCAGGTGAAAACCATCAGTTGAGTCCCAAGAGAAAGACATTCTGTGAAACACTTGACCAAAATGCCTCTGTGACTGCTAAGGTCATAAAAATTAAAGAAAGTGAAATTAGTGTAGCCTGGTGGAGTTCGAGACAAACATCTTGACTGAATGTTATGTGTCATCCTGTGTCATTCTTTCCAGGAGGAAAAGAAAAACATCATTAGGTCAAAACTAAAGCAGTAGGAGAAAATGGTGAACTTGACTGAATAATACTGTGTATTGGTTCATGAATTGTGATGAATGTACCATATGAATGGAAGATGTTCATGATGGGGGACCCGGATGTGGGTGGCAGGGGGTGCTATACTGTCTTCATATCTTATTCAATAACACCCAAACTATGATCAAGTAAAAAAAATCTGGCTAAAATGAATCTACTCAGCTCTTTTCTTCCTTTCTCTCCTTTGCAATATCCCAGAGGAGAGGAAAAGAAGAATATGACCCTTTCTCCCAGTTACAATACCCACTCAGTATGCTACTCAAGTATGAATTGGATTAGCTAACTGTTGAAACTAAGGTGTGACTTTCTAATAGGCTTAACATTTTTGGATGGTATTTACATTTTAAAAGAAGGTCTTATTTACTCAAATCTCAAAACATAACACTGCTACGGACCGGCCGGGCGAAGGCGCAGGCCGGAGGACCAGGGCTCAGCTGGGCAGGAAAGACACAGGGCCGGCGAGAATGGCGAACAGACGCACACACTCAAGGGGTGGTGAATCTGCTGCGATTTATTTGAGATTTTTATGGATATATATAGTGTTTTTGGCAATCAGCATTCTATGAGTTTATGCAATTAAC
>PVHY01014467.1:0-21825 GCA_004024945.1 Uropsilus gracilis | reverse complement strand
CATCTTTTCTCTATCCCTATATGCTTATCATCTATTTATCATCATTTTTATCATCTATCTATACACCTATTATTGATCTTTACATTTATCCCTATCTACCTCTCTATATATATCTGTGTATCTTTCTAATATAGCTTTTCTTTAAATATCTTTGATATTTAAAATAACAGTCTAGGTCTCCCTAAATTTGTTAACAAAATATAGCTAGGAAATCTGTATAGGAATTAATGATTGTTTATAACAATGGAAAAGAATGCATTTCAAAAAAGCTCAAAGACCTTCTTTGATATTCCTGTGTTTCACATGAAATTCTCAAAGAATGTATATAAATAAGGGAAGCTTTAACCTGCAGTCATTAAAAAATAAAAAGTTGTAGGCTTTGGATGGGAGTGAACCTGTGGCTTAGTACACTTCCAGGGCCTTGAATTGACAGTATTAGACTGAGCCAAAGCCAAAGCCATTGAGGCTGTGTCTATGTAAAGGTTATTACTAATCAATAATTTTTTGAATTAAAAAATTTTGTAGCTTTTTTTCTCACTAGTGGCACAAGGGCCAGATGAGAAGTTATTAATAATTCTGGACGCTTACGAGCCTGAAGCCAAGAATACCTCCCTTTCTTTCGATACAGCTGTCCCTGAGGACCATTCTTACAAACACTTCATCAATAAATATTGAGACCTTTATGCCCAAGCTACAATAGCTGATAAGCTGCTGAGTGGTTCTAAGTTCTCGTTGTTATTCTGGTCACCTTGCTCTCCATTGACACCTGCCCGAGACCCTTATTCCTCCTGCAGGTAACCCCCAATCCCTTTTCCTTTGTATTCCAAGCAGTAAACAGGAGACATAGTGGTCAAGTCACCAGCTGAGTCATCTTTGAGGCCTTTGTACAGTAATTAAAAAACACAGACACTGAGGCCAGGTCTGCCTGAGTAAGACCTGGCTCTGTGAATTCCTAATAACTCTGAACAAATTATTTCATCCTTTTGTCACTCAGTTTCCTCATGTGCAGAAGGAGAGTGATGACAGTACAGGTTTCCCCCACTCTCTGAAAGAATGTTCCTATTTGGTATGATTTGATAGGTTATTTGGGACGAGAGAGTCTGTGGCTCTTAAAACATTTCCCATGTAAATTAATTGTAATAAAACATTTCCCATGTAAATTAATTGTAATATTCTCAGATACCCCCTAAATAACCTACCAAATGATACCAAATAGGAGCATTTGGATATTTTGCCTCTCTACTTTCGAATAGTGGGAGAAACCTGTAGTGCTATGCAAATGCAAGTGTCTCCCACATGCGTCAATTCCCTTTCTCTGCTATCTTTCTGTCTCTATTTCATCTCTGTCTTTCTAGCTTCCTCTATTTCACTCTTGTTTTATGTCTTGCACAGATGAAACAATGCATATGGTTTATGTGCGAGTGTGAGATAGAGAGCTTATGGGTCCATGTGCTTCTGTGTGTGTGTGTGTGTGTGAGTGTTGGGCTGTGAGTGTTTTCCCAAGTTTGATTTCACTTCTTTCATCTTATTCTAACTTCTTTTCTCTCTGTATCATCAGGGGGTGGGATTCCAACACAACACACACACACACACACACACACACACACACACACACACACACCTTGTTCTCACTCCATTTGAATTGTGCTATTTGATGAGAATCCCCTCTAAACACGACTCTTTTCTAAGTCAGCATTGTAAACATGTCAGTGTCTATTTGGCAAAATGTTGCATTGGGGAGGATTCCTCCCCCCCCCCTGAAATTCTCACTTAAAATTACCATTTTTGTGGTTTAGTCTTTGCCTCTTTCTGCAACTCAGCCCCACCCAGGGTCAGGCCCCTTTCTTCTGTGCTTTTCAATTATCTTTGCTGTTTTTATTCCCATCCACAACGTCTGTTGCTACCTAGTAATTTGAATCAGGGTGTTCAGTCTTTAAGATGTGTGAGAAAATAGTAGCCTGATAATAACTCTTGGTTGACATACTCCGTCTCCCGTCTGCATTGTTTAACAGAGGGAAGAATGAAAGATAAACAACAAACCAGATCCTGGTATCTTTTGGGTAATTCTCCTATTAATTTCACTGGGAGTTGGAAACCTATGGTCTTCATTTGAAGCAAGGATATTTGATGCCACTATTATGATTAGGTTTACCCAGAGTAGACTAGACATTGATTTTTAAGACATCAAAGTGCTATCAAAAAGAACCTGTCATGGCAGGGTTTGTTTTGTGGGTTAAAGAAATAGCCCACCAACTTTTTGACCTATTTCATCCATCTTTGGCAAGTGGTTCCCACATATTTGACATATTTAGACTGCCTTGTGGAAACAAAATTTTTATTTGACAGTTTTAATATTTTGAACACGCCATGTTGACATTTTTATCAGATGGGCTGTTTTTGTTGGCAGTGGCAGTTTGCAAACTAATGAAGAACCTAAGAAAGGGAATTAGCTTGAAGCTGCTGAGTATTTGCGACCAGAAGGTAAATGAAGGAGTTACCAGCATCTAGAAATAATTACCATCACTGCCACAGTCCTCCATTAGTGCTGGCAAAAGACCCAGGGTCTGACAGTTAAATTAAAGCTTGCCACCCAGTGAAAAATTAGCAGCAGGAAGCTTGAGATCTGGTAACATCACGTCGCACGCTATTTACTGTAGGACTTGATGACTGCACTCCATTCATAAGATTTGTTGGGGGTAGAAATGCTTACAAGCTGTAGACGACAAATTCATCTATAGCAGGCGGTGTTTGCAAAGCAATGATCCAACCAGTTTGCCATTAGGATACAAACTTTCTCAGAAAATTCTTCCATCATGCGGGCCTGGATGATAACTAACATCAAACAGATTTGAGTGCAAGACCCAGTTCGAACATGTATTGACTGTGTGTCCTTGGATGAGTGGCTTAACATTTCAGAGCCTCTGTTTTCTTCCCTTCAACCCAGAGATATTAAGAAGGACTACTTAATAAAGTTATTGAGGAGTAAAGAAGGCCATTTGGATAGAGCACACAGCACCATGCTTGGCACATCATCAATATAAGTTGTTCCTACCATTGTTCGAGCAATGGCGGTGGTGGAAGTTAACATGATGTAGACATCTGGAAGCTTTGTGTGAAAGGTAGGAGTTGAACGTCACCTTGACTGAGGAGTAAGGCTTTGATATGGGCCTAACTGGAAGGTGACTGTCAATCTTGGAAGAGGCTATTGCTTGAGTAAGGACCTGGAGATAGGTGAGTTTATGGTTATTCAGGGAGTGGGAGAAGGGCAGGGTACTGGATATGACCTTGAATGAGCACAATGTCAAGGCTACGATCTCTGGGACTGCTCTGTCACAGGAATTAGTCAGGTGACTTGCTTCAAACGAGGTTTCCTAATTCAGTTAAAAGAGCATCTAGATCATAGGGAAATTCAAGGAAGCATTAGGTAGTTCACTACTTTTCAAGTTCATGGAGACCCTCAGAGGCATTGGCCCTTCACCCTGGCCAGCATTTACTGATCTGATAGGTGAACAGTCATGTCTTCTGGTTGGCTCCTCATTTGGGAAACAGGTACCACGCTGCAGTGCCAATAGAACTCTGTCACCCCTTAGGATGTGAACCTGGGAGTCTGCTAGAATGGTATGAATGACTTCCTGACACGGGAATGCTTATTACTGTTACATAGATGAATATGTAACTTATATTAATATTATATAGGTTTTATATGTGAATTTATACCCACAAATTCAACTTCAAGGACTCTTTCCTGCAGAAATCAGTAGACCAGTGCACAAAGATAAATATGCTAGTATGTTCGTTGCACAGCAATTGTGAATGGATAAAATAGGCAGAACTACAAGTTCAATGTCATCCACTTTCAGAGCTGGTTGAGTTCTGAAATGGAGAGGGTTGTTCACCCTCTGGAATATTTTTTATAGAGCTTTTGTAGGAATTAATTACATTTCTAGGTATCAACCTGAGCCAGTTGCATGTGGTAATAATATGATTTTTTTAATATATGAAAAAAGCTCTAATGTGTGTGCATACATATATGGACAGAAAGTTGTATGAACATGGAGAATAGCGTTGATGTTGTCACCAACCTGGGCCTTGTTTCTTTGCTGGAACGGTGACAGGGGTTGACTGTGAAGGGAAACTTTCTCTTCTCTCGATAAACCTGTTTTGGGCTTGTTACCACAGGCATGCATTTTGTAGTTTGAAATCTAATAACATTTGTGGGAAAGGCACTTACCAGCTGAATGGGGAGACAGTACAAGAAAGCAGATTGAAAGTGAAGAAATGTCGTGGGAGTCTTCAGTGTGGAAAAAAGAAGGTGACAGCAGCTTTTGTTCATCTCTGCTGGGTTGGCTCAAAGTCTGTTTGAGTGGGACAAGCTCTCCCTTTTTGTGCAGTGAGATGAAACTACAAAGTCAGTTCATGTAGCTCAGTTGGCAGGGAAACCTCCTTGCATGTGGAAGTCCTGGCTCACCTGGTCAGCTCCACCACTCACCTGGTTCTTGTTGGTAATATTGAGCAGCTTGACGGACAGTCCACGCTCTATTATAAGCATACACATACACACACCTGCATGCATGCACTCACACGTGCACCCAGTAAGCACATTTGCACATATGGGAATGCATGGCGTACACAGGTGTGTGGACCTGCCTGTAAACACACACACATTCACATGTTTGCATTTCTGGGTTTCTCACATCTAATTTCTCATTTCTGTCCAGAGTACATTTCCTACTTCTAACTACCAGATTCAAATTCTGTTCCCTAAGATCTAATGTGGGAAATATTCTCCTATCCAAGACTGAACTAACCACCTCTCATTCATATGTGCCCCTTTAATATCCTAAATAAATACCAAGCTCTGAACTTCTATATGGTCTTGGCATGATTCTTGTGTGTTAACGCTGTGTCCCCTCAAAATGAATTTTCTGTTCCTCTGTCTTGTTTAAACCATTTTAATCGGGCTCTGTCCCTTATAAGCAAGAGTTGTCATATATTTCCCCAAAGCGCTGTGAATTGGAGTTTTTATTTGGCTTAGATTTCAGAAGAGGAAATGCAGATTTAGAGCAGCTGAGTGAGCTGCTCAAGGCCACACATAAAATATTGATAAAAATCAAACTTCAAACTCAAAGCTCTCAGACCTTGGATTTTCCTATTCTACCCATCTTGCAAATTGCAGAAATATCCACATTTCAATTAAATTATCTGGTGACCTATCACTGTTATTCTAGAACAAGTATGCTTTGTGTTCTAGTACAGGCTGCCCTGGTGATGCCCACTTGTGCATCCTACTGACTCAGTCAGATTATAACACTTTAATGACCAGGTGTATGACTTAGCAGCTTTCACTTGCAAGTAGCAATGCCAATCTTATTTTTAAGAACAGTTTGTTTCAAAACATTAGCAGGAAACAAAACATTGCCACCCTCCACTTGTGACTTTAATTCTCAAGTGGGTCACCTTATGGTTACAGAGTGGTTGCTGCAGCTCCAGCCCTCATATCTGCACATGAGATAGAATACCTATTACATATCCCTTTTAAAGATAAGACAGAAAAACTGCCTATGTTCTCCTTTGTGAACCCTTTGTGAGCCCTTGCAGACAAGCAGTAAACTTGCACAAAGCTATATGACTTGACCCAGGCTCCTTAGAGGTAACTTCTAGGTTCTTAGGTATCCTATTAGAACAGGGTGTTTATCTGGTAGGGTGGGGGGGTGTGTTGGATGATGCCAGACAATGCTAAACATATGGTTTATGGAGCAAGGTCCTGGTTCAGGCTGAATCAG
This sequence comes from Uropsilus gracilis, assembly GCA_004024945.1. NCBI lineage: Eukaryota > Metazoa > Chordata > Mammalia > Eulipotyphla > Talpidae > Uropsilus > Uropsilus gracilis. Next base: position 16,042 of record PVHY01014467.1, on the reverse strand, counting down.
CTTGACTTCTGTGAAGGGCCAGGGACTAAGGTTAGCCATGGGGGTGACCAGCTGTCTCTGTGTTGCTAAACCCCAGTAAAAATCATGGACACCATCACTCAGGTGGGCATCCCAAATCTACAGCAGGCATTCTGGGCCAAATCATTTTTCCCTAGGATTCTGATCTACACATCATAGAATCTTTAATAGCTCCCCTTGCTTGAGTCACTTAATTCCAGTAGCCTCCCCATTCAGTCAACACCACAGGTAAGAGCCGCTGAGATGGTATTCATATTCTTTCCAGATCTTGGGTTCCAGACACTTATGATTCTTGTACTCATTTTAAAGAAAGTTGTCCATAGGTTGTGATTACCATTTATTCATTCATTCATATTATTATTTATTATATTATTTATTTTATCTACCCTGGGGTTCTCCCGCCACCTTATCACCCATGAACCATCATCTTAGTCTTTTGTGCCCCTCACCCCTTATTTTCCCCTCCCCCCTCATGTTCTATGCTTCGATTTTGCTAAAAATTAATTTAAAAAATTTCTTTCTTTTAGATTGTATCCCTCATTTAAGTGAGATCATCCAGTATTTCTCTTTTTCTTTTGGCTTATTTCTGCTAGCATGATCTCTTCTAGCTCCATCCATGTTGCTGTGAATGACTTAAGTTTGTGTTTTTTGCTTTATGAATAGTATTCCATTGTGTATATAGACCACAGCTTTCTGACCCATTTGTCTGTTTTGGGGCATTTAGGTTGCTTCCATATCCTGCCTATTGTAAATAGTGCTGCAATAAACATTTAGGTACAGGTAACTACCATTTATATAGAATTTATTCACCAGTTTTTATGAAGAACCTACTGCAGCCTTTTGTGGAATTCTCTTTCCTCTGGTAGATCTTTGCTACTCAAACTAATCCAAATCAATCATTTCATGAATGGATTTGTTTAAAAAAAGACTCCCCTCTCATTCCTAGAGAAGTATGTACTCATGGTAGAAGGTGTTTTTTTACTTCATTGGAGGTGACGGATAATGACATGTGTCATGAGAGGAGAATGTGACTTTGTTTTGAAGTAGCTCATTCACTTCCACAGTGAGGCAGTGATTGGGACAAGTCAATTCAACATCTCTGCATTTCTGTTTTTCATCTCTGAAATGGGGAGAGTCATCATTACCCCAGTGAGTGGGGAGGGAAGCAGATGAGATGATGTCATGGAAACAATGAAAATACACATCACATGGCTATTATTTTCAGTAGCATCTCCCAAGCGCTCAGCAACATTTGAGCAAAAAATATTATCATGTAAATAGTGCTGCAATAAACATTCAGGTACAGATGCCTTTTTGGATTAGAGTTTTGCAACCTTTGGGTAGATTCCTAGCGGTAGGATTGCTGGATTGAATAGGAATTCCATTTCCAGTAGTTTAAAGGTTCTCCATAGAAGGAATCATGCTAACAGAAATAAGTCAGAAAGAAAAAGAGAAATACTGGATGGCCTCACTTGTATAAGGGATAGAGGAAAACAAACAAACAGACCAAGAAAAACTTAAAACTAACTCAACAAAATTGAAGCATGGAGCATAAGGGGGGGTGGGAAGTGGGGGTGGAAGGGACACAAAGCTAAGACAATGGTTCACAGGTGATGAGGTGGTGGGAGAGCCCCAGGGTGGATAATGATGTAAAATAAAACAAATGAGAAAAACAAACAAACAAACAAACAAACAAATAAAATATATCATAATGGGGCAGATTTGAATTTCCCTGCAGACTAACAGCGACGTCACTCTGAAGTGCTGACGTTTCAACAACGTTGATGAAACAAATCATTACAGTTTTTCTCAGGTGGCTTTTGCTGGTGAAGAGAATCTAGCTGTGTGACTAATACAGACATGGAGGGAGGAAAAGAAAGTTGCTCTCTGCTACATCTATGACTTCAGGACTGGAAGGCCACATGATGCTTGATTAGGATATTTCCAGGCCCAGGGTGTCAGGACCGGAATTAAAATAGGAAAATAAGCTCGAGACTGTGATGATTTCCACCTTCACAGTTTGTCTCGCTTTTGTTAATTCTAGAATGAGAGATCATCCATACCTGCGCCATTATCTATCAAGTACTGCAATCATTGTCTGACGTTCACTTCATTGTACTAATACCTATAGAATTGTCTGTGTCTCAGACATTTCCTTGGGGGCAAAAGATTGCACAATGGTATAATCAGGGAGGCATGTAAGCAGATTTATCTCTGGTTGAAATGTGATTCAGATTCAACTTTTCTAATAAGATAGTTTACAATTAGGATTTGTGCCACCATGTGGTGGAACGTTTCCTTATATGTGTATGATATGTGTGCAGCATTGGGAATATGATGATTCGATGTGTGGAAAGCTGTCAAGGGAAAACGAAAGGCAATAAGTCTCCATTCAAATGTGAAAAGTGTTGAAGACCTTTCCTACCAGTGTGTGGATCCTGGGCAGCAAGTCAAGAACCTGAAGACATTCTGCTTCTGCCAGCGACCTGCTCTGTGTTCTCGGGGGGAGTAATCCTTCTCCGGGACTCAGTTTTCCCATCTGTAAAATGAGCACATTTCATGCAACAGAGCTCTTGTCGCGTCTCTTCATCCAGCCCTTTCGCTTCTGACCTCTAGCGCCACCTTCAGGCCAACGCAACAAGCTCAGTTGTAAAGACCCATGCCCAGTCCTTTGCCCCTCTCAGCTCAGCGCCTTCTGCTGTTTTACTCCTAATGGCACTACTGCTGTTCTAGGGTAATTTTCTCTCAAAGATATAATCATGATTTATATATTGATGTACAATAACCATGTGTGTCCTGGCTTGAATGGTGCCACCTGTTACCCCTGTTCCCACTAAATTACCAATGCTGTGAATGTTGTCGTATTTGGTATAGGGCCTTTGTAGATGTCCAAGATGAGGCCGTACTAGATTAGGCAGGTCCTGGATCCAGTGCTTACCCTTTAAGATGGAAATTTGGAGACAGCAATACAGCAAGAATGCTGTGTGAATGTGGCGGTGGTGACGTGGGTGGTTACAAGTTGTGTACAAACCAAAGATTGCCAGCAACTGTAAGAGCTAAGGAAGAACCCTCTCTCTTAGCATTAGGAGGAGCACATCCCTGTGGACACCTTGATTTCAGACATTTGCCATCCAGGGCTGTGCGAGTGTGAATAATTGTGTTAGGACACCCATTTTGAGGTGACTGGTTACAGCAGCCTTAGCTGTGCTAAAGATTTCATTTAATTCTTTACTTAGATTAAATTAAGGGATTCAAAGACCCAGTTATTGGGTGTAGGTAGGGATGGGAATGAATGTGCAAAGGGATACAATTGACGTTCTCTTGGGGGATAGGTTGTTCTCTCCGGAGCGCACATGGTTCACGATTGTCTCTCTAGAACAGAATGATTTTTATTGCTATCAGTTACCTACAACTTAGAGATTGGTAAAACAGCTCCTATTGAGTCAGATAACTAGAAGGTCTGCTCGACGGTTCATAGTTGTCCACTCAAGTACACCGCTTCCTTCTTCACTTTCTCAGCCACTCAGACTTGGAAGCATTTTTTATTTCTTCTTGAGGTGCTTCTTGAAATCCTCCTCTTGCTTGTTTCCTCTTTGCCTCTCACCTGGTTTCGATGCATTTCCCTGGATCATTCCTTGAATGTCCCTGGTCCCTGTCCTTAAAGGGCCCAGAATTGCTCCCAGATGCCTCTCACTATGAATACTAAGGGAGCATAGGGGATTGAATGTGTCTCTCCAAAATTCCTGTCTATCTGGAGATAGAACATACTTGGATATACCTGGTTAAGGATCATGAAATGGTCCTTAATTTAGGGCTTAAATCCAAGAACTTGTGTTCTTACAGGAGGAGGAGGAGGAGGAGATAGAGACACAAAGAGAAGTGGGAAGGAAGGCCATGTGAGGATGGAGCAGAGCTTGGAGTGATGCAGCCATAAGCCAAGGAGTGTCAGTAGTGCCCCACAGCCAGAAGAAAGCACTTTGCAAAAAAATCACTGCTCAGCCAGGGAAATACACATCAAAGCTATAATGAGAGACCACCTCACAGCAGGAAGAACAGCCCGCATCCAAAAAACAGGCAACTATAAGTGTTGGCATGGATGGGGAGAGAAAGGAACACTCTTTCACTGCTGGTGGGAATGTGAACTCGTCCAGCTACTATGGAAAGCTGTGTGGAGGACCCTCAAAACAATGAAAATGGAACTACCATTGACCCAGCAATTGCCCTTCTGGGAATCTACCCAAAGGAGACCCCAATGTGGGTACAAAGGAATACCTGTGCCAGATGTTTACTGTAGCACTATATGTAATTGCAAGGACATGGAAACAACCCAAATGTCCCAAAACAGATGAGTGGATGAAAAAGATGTGGTCTATACACACCATGGACTATTACTCATTAATCAAAAACAACAAATTCGATGATTTTGTGATAACATGGATGTACTTAGAAGAAATCATATTAGCAGAAACAAGTCAGAAAGAAAAAGACAAACAAAATGGTTTCACTAATATATGGAATATGGGAAAAACAAGCAAAAGACCAGGAGGAAAAGTCAAAACAAGCTAAGAACCAAACTAGAGTACACAACTTGGGGTGGTAGTGGGGGCGGGGGAAATGGGAGGGAACTGTCAGAGAAGGAAGGAGGTGGGTGTTCCCCTGGGAAAACAAAGACATGAAATATATATATAAATAAATATATATGCATATATTTATACATATATAAATTAATTAATAAAAAAATCACTGCTCACTGAACTGGGTCTGAAGTGAAATTTCTCCTCAAAAATACCTACATCTTGCTCTGCTACAATAACTGGTAACTGATACAATTAAGCTGTTTTCTTTATATTCAACCCATTTCTCTGCCTGCATTTCTTGTGGATAAATATTTTCCTCTGGGAATCACAAACAGCAAAAGTTAACAATCCCAGTCACTCACAACTTCAACAAGAGATCTATTATTCCTATCAAAGAATACTGGCTATATCAAAAGACGACACAGGTCTATTGTAGTTTGTCTTGATCTCCACAAACTCTCAGATGCCCGTCTTGCAGCTTCTTCTCTTCCTGTTGAGATTGTGCTAATAACTGTATGCAAGATAATGATCTCAGAAGCCTGGACTCTGTTGGGAATGTGACAAAAATCTAAGAATTTCTTGCAATCTTTCAGCATCATGTTTTCCAGAAAAAGTAAAATCTCCTCTGGTCCTCTGACCACTTACTCATTGATAGTCTGAGTGTGTCATATAATAAACCCTTCATCTGATAGCAAGAAAGGAGTAGGTGGTGGAAACAGACAGGTTTACACTTCAGTGCAGGAACAGGGGATCGACAGCTTCAGTGGCAGCGTTCATTAGTGTCTCATGTTGATGGGGGTGGTGGTGGTGGTGGGAGTTAATGTTATAAGCAAAGAACAGAAAGCTCAGGAGGGAATTCACTCCTGTCTTATCATTTGCTGAAATAGCATCTTTATAGACCAGAACCAAGCCTGTTGTCTAGAAAGGCTGACTTGTCAGAAACGATTATTGAAGGTGCATGGACTAGGAATTTATACAGACAGTGCTGAGGGTTTGTGTCATTGTACCTACATGCCAACTAATCACATGAACAGACAGTCATTTGGGAAAGAAATTTTGATCTCAGAGAAGTTGCCCTTAGCAACCACAAGCTACTTCATAATGCTAGATGGTCTTGTCCTTGTTTCAGATGGAATGTGGATAATCTTCCACCTACTACTTCTCAAATACTGGCCTTTTCTCTTAATCCTTATACTAGATGGATTTACATGTTCATATCATCCCCTTGATCAGAATCACTGACTGACTCACATGTTGTGCACTTCCAACTGTATGGAACCCAGCCCAAGGCGACATCTTTTTTTTTAATCTCGTGCTTTTGCACTGAAAGTTGCAGCTCTTGCAGAGATACCTTGCTTTTCCCTGTGTCTATGATATCAACCAACACTTGTGTTAACTTAAGCTCTCTCTCTCATCACTTATTACAAATCTTATCTATTTTATGGCAGATACTTGAAGACTTTCAGTTTCCAAAAATGTCCTATGATTTTCTCAACCAGATGAAGCCTTTTTTGTCTTGAACCTTTTCTTCCTAGAATTTCAGAAAACTTTTCTTCTTAGATATTGCTTCTTACCAACTCGGATTTTTTTTTTAAAGTCATGGCTGTAATTCCTTGAAAGGATTGATTCACTATAAATCACTTCAATTTTGAGTTGTCTGAATCAGTGATCCATTAAGAACTGCTTGGAATGACTCAATTGACTAGAATGATATAGGTTATGTAAAAATTCCTAAACATTACTATTTTTAGGATGTATTTCAACCATGAGTTTCTGTTCCCCAATAACTTAACAAGGCACAATTCGAAAAGAATTTATATGACATTTCAAAATGTTTTCAGATTCTTGACTCCCATCATGGACGCCCATCCTCATTGGTCCAAGATTACAAACTTTTGCTTCAGTAAGTTCATTCTCTTGCAACTTCTATTAAGTGAGGCAGAGGGGACCATATTTTGCTTTGCCAATAGACAGTTGCCAGCAGGATCAACATTCAGTTTGATCCAATAAATGTATATTTTATGGATCTACTGTCAGGAGAAAACAATTTCCATAAAATATACATTTATTGTATGGTCCTTGAAAAGATCAGGGCATTATAAATGCTGTCTTGCTTGGGTGTCATTGAAGTACATATTTTGGTCAGAAATGACCACTCCAAGTGTCTCGGAGCCTGAACTATCCCTCTTTCTGCCTTGAAAATAGCTCCCCCAGCTCAGTAGTGAGCAATTAATTTAGTGTGTCAGATTCAACGAACTCATAAGAATAATGATGCTCTCTGGTCTCCATGGTGCTATATCCTGTTAAATAAGAGCAATGCTGTAGGTATTCAACTTTCAGTCAATGTTTGGGGGTTTCTTTGTGGGTGCTCTGGAAAGCTGTAAAGATATCTGTGGGCCAAGTAATTAATTAATTGACAAAGTTAATTGATCTGACTGGGTCAGTATGATGCTGGAGAAAACGATCCAGATTCAAGCAGTAGTTGTAGATGATAGCTGTTCTCAGAGGGCTGCTATCACTGTGGAGAGCTCGTGAAACTGCTCCTCTCTCTCTTTCTGATCCCACACTGAGACTTCTCAAAGTCCTGCCTCCCCACCACATTCTGCTGATTCATCTTACGCCATTTTCTTTGTCATTCCCATCACTGACACTGCTACCTACTACCTCAGACCCGAACAACTGCAGTGACTTCTAATTAGGCTTCTAATCTCTCTCTCATGCAAATAAGTTTCTTTAAAAAATATATCACTTCTTATTTCCATAAATAATAAATGATACATTCTTCTTATTAAAAAAATCAAAACATTGAGAATGTGGATGGAATCCCTTTGACAATCCTCTTAACCTCTCCACCCGCCAATCATGTTCCTTTTTCCAGACTTCTCATATGTATCATTTTAAATATGTGAACTTCTAAACCTCATTCTTTGTATTTACAAAGAATATGCAGCAATAGAAAATGCGTGTGGCTAGGTAGTGTTATATTCAATTCTTATTCTGCAGTTTGCTTTCTTTTTCTGAATAGTATTCTTACCTACAAAGTCATGCCTCGCCTAGTGATGCTTTAGTGAACGATGAACCACTTCATCAGTGGTGACCTACTGGGCTCTCCCAGTGAGCTTACCATGAAGTCATCTATCCCACCTGGGTTTGGGTACTCTATGACTATTTGTTCTCCCAATAATGACATTACCCAAGGACAAGTGTCTCAGAAGCTGTCTACTGTGAAGGGACACAAGACTGTGGTCAGTCTTCATTCCAATTCCTGCATAGTATTCTGTAGTATAAATATATCAGAGTTTATTAATCCACTTTCCTATTGATATTTGCAATGTGATCTATTGCTACATCTTCTAAAACAGGCTTCTAAGAGCAACCTCTCATCATCTTTCAGGTTCAAAGATTTAAAGAATTGAATTTAAAGTTTTCAACCTGAAAATACTCAGGAAGTACTTGATGCTTAGTCCTATAGTACTTTCTTTTGCATGTGTTTTGCATCTTATATGTCCTGTGGAGAGACCACTTGTGCTTTCATTATTGGGTAACCCTCTTAATATTCATCTCCTCAGCATAGTTGCTCAATTAGCCTTGAACAACACTGGCTATAACAGACACCCGCTCATTTAGATGTTTCACCTGCACAAGCATTTGTGAGAGGGTTCCAGGTATGCCTTGAGACCTCATCCTCAGTCTGACTCCCACCTCTAGGTTCATAGAACAACTTCACACACTGATGACACCTACCTGCTAAAGACTTTGAGGTCCCAGTGGAGGAAGCAGCACTTTAGCCTCTAAAGATCATCTAGAGGACCTCCTCTGAAGTCTTGGGATCTTTCAAAGTAACGAATGAATGGTGGAGGCTGCACTGCTGGGGTTTCAGGGAGCTTAGGTCGAAGAGAAGTGTCAGGGGCCAACTCTGGCTCTCAGGCCCTATGCATCTCACATTAAGGGAAAAAACAAGGGAGACTGTCAGTTTATCTGAAAGGCTGTGTGACTGTTTCACCTTCTCTAAGAGCCCACACCTTATATTTTATACCTATGCCTGACCTACTGGAAATCAGGACATTTGGAAGTCCTGATATCTTTGCTTGGCTTACAGCTGATTATCCTACCTCGCAACATACCATGTGAAAAATACCAGGTGTTGTATTTTTTTCTTTTCCCCTTACCTTGTTGGGGTGCAGGGGAAGATTTCTTCACCTCTTTGGGTTTTTCTCAGGCTAGGTGGCTAATCAAAACCAGATGGGAAAAAAATTTAAAAACATGTGTATGGGAGCTACAGTGATTATGTAGGGTCTGGAACTGGGTCTATGCCCCATGTCTCAATTCTTGGCAGAAGCTGGAATGTGGAGGAACTTAAACATTCCTGCTCATCCCTCATGCTGAGACTGACTGCTGATGTTCTCACCTCCTGTTTCTGACTTCCTATAACTGCTCTCTTCTTTTTTTTTTTCTTGCTCTACTCCCCCCAATCCCTGCTTAGATTGACATAGTCTTCAAGGCACCCCTGACAGTAACTGCCTACCCAGCAGATAGTTATTTAATGGAAGATAAATATATATATATATTTTTTTCCCCTCCTTCAAACAGATGAAGACTTTTTCACATTGAAATTTTTCTTCTTAGCAGTTGTGAAAACTTTTCTTTAAGATATTGTTTCTGAAAAGAGTTAGGTTTATTACTATGAGTATTTAAAATATATACATATAAATATATAAATATAAATATATATATATCACAATTTGGAGATTCCATTGGAACAGAATAGACATAACTTGAGATGAAATATGAGATGTCATGATTGGAAGACTCCATCAATCTTTCCTGGCCATGGAGTTTCTCACTGGCTTGGTCTTAGCTGAGAATTTCACTTTCTTTACCAGACTTCCCTGCCAGCTGCATTTCCCCTCCGTCTTCCTTTGTGGGTCTTCAACCTTGATGTCTGGTGACTTTCAAATGCAGCAGATCATCCTCAGGCTCCTCCTCTTTTACCCCAAACTAATCTCTGGCCTATTTTGCATATTCAACAATTTCATTAGTAAAGGGACCTCTGCCTTTTTGTCTCAAAGTGGCGACAAATAATTTTTGTTAGCCATATTTCCAATGGGTGAGAAGATAGAACTTTAGAAGGAGGTAATAAGGATCTGTTTTCTCTTTCTCATATTTTTTTTATGGTTTGTATTTAATTTTACAATGAATGTGTATTGTTTTATTAGTATAAGTATAATAAAGTTGTTGATGAAAAGAGTAAAAAATGTAGTTTGAAAGCAGATGGTAGCTTTTTCCCCAGTTCTCTGAATAGTATTCAATTCTTATACAGGAGTTTCTTTCACAAGGGCCTTATAAACAGAAGAGGAACAACATAAAGATTTATTCTCTTCCTGTCCTGAGCAAAACAAGTCCTTTGTTTATGCCATTCTTCCCAGATACCACATAAGAAAGAAAAGATGCTATCTTAATCATTGTAGTATAAGGAAAACTTGCTTCAGTGGAAAATTACCCATTGTCTAAAATATGATCTTCTAGGGTAGTAAATGATAGCCTTTCTTTATTTTTAAGGAGAATGATCATAGCTTATTATGATACTAAATTCTATGATGTGTACCTTGCTGTAGTATGCTCATAAAATGAATTGTATTTTGAAATTAAAAAGCTTTGAATTTTATCTATTTCCAGAGCTACATACTTGTGCAAGTCTAAACATCAACATAGAAAGCTACCCTAATATTCATTTCTAGAAGTCTCTAAATAATAAAAAAGTAAAGTCATATTGCAAATGTACAAATTCCCATAAAATTTTTTGACATGGTTTAAATATTTACATTTTTTTTAAAAACAAATGTTTGACAAATGTTTGCTTGATATGAATATATTCATAAGCAAAAAATTCTATAAATCCTTCACTGCATACAGAGTAGAGACACAAAAAGGTAAAATAAAAATTGGGGTTTTCTTTTTGCAAAATGAATGCTTTGAATGCTGGCCTTTCACCATTGTCAAGTTAGCTGACAGCTTCACGAACTGTGAGTAAGTGACAGCAATCCCTGCTTTAGACAGATACCAATTCTGTACAGTGGAGTTTACCAATTGATGGAAGAGCCCCAAATTTGCATATTCATCTCAGTATTTTCAACTATATACATGTTTAGTGTTTGCATTATCCTTGGAACTGGTAGTAATGTACCTCTAGTTCACCCATCAATTATCTCATAAAATTCTTTAAGACATTTTTACTTTCTCTCTGTGGGAGTTATGATTTTACCTTTTTTGAAAATAAGAGAATGACCTCTTATCTGTTTCTTCATTGCCCACAATAAGGACTGATGCAGGTGACCCACAATAAATGTTTGTTGGATGGAGAAAACCATGAAAAAGAGGAATGGAAAAATAACAGTTTAAGCATGTGCATCATAAACAAGCTTGGTCTTGCCCACTGCTTCCTGACTTAAGTCAACATCGGTGCTAGTGTGCATTTTACTCAAGCCATACTCTTACTCTTCCCATTTATTTTCCTAATTAAAAAAAATTGCTAACAAAACTGGAAAAAATAGAAAATATAGAGCAAAATTATATTCATCCCATCATTTCCCCTGACACAATTACTATTAAATCTTGGCTTATTTCCTTCCTGTCTTTTCTCCCTTCCTTTAACAAAAATGTGTACCTACTATGTGCCAGGAACTGCAACCACAGCAGCGAAGCAAACAGACATAGCCCCTATCCTCTTACAATTGACATTCTAAATAGGTAGGAAGGCAACATTGCTCTGAAAAACAAACAAACAAACAAACAAACAAACAAACAAACAAGTGAATAATAAAGTCCCAGTGAGCACAAGGTGCAGGTTTGCTTCTCCAAGCATATGTTCTATCAGTTTGTGCGAGGGACAAGATAAGTGTTAAGCTACGTGTCCTTTATTCACGGCCTCCACTCAGAAGGCATGACATTGGCTGTTCGAGTCAGCATCAGACTTTCCTCAGTGCCACCACCCCTCCGGCCGGCCATGTGCCGACACCAATCTTGGGACGTTTAATATGGCCGCCGCCCAGGGACTGGGCTCTGATCCTCCAGGCCGCTGACGCTGAGCTGTGGGCTCTCAGCTTAAACACCTGCCCAGGGGAACACGGAGCTTTGTTTCTTTCCCCCGGTAGGACTGAGACCAAGAAAGGCATTTCCACAGGGTGGGGAACTTGAAGTTCAGTGAGGGCAGATGGGGAGGGAGGAGTTAGGGTGCAGGGAGGAGTCTCAGCGTTGTGAGAAGGAAGCAACCCTGGCAAAGAATGTGCAGGCCTGAGGCCGCCAGGTGGGGCATTTTCCTTTCCCAGAGGCATTGCTCCTACAGGCACGCTGCACATATTGGGTGAGAAATCGGTTTATTGGCATCCAGACTTTGTAGTTTTCTTGACAGGATATTTCACTTAAAATGAAAGGCTCTTCACATTTGGAAGCTTTTATTAAATTTGAGAACCTTCTTTGAGGGCACATGTATCTAGGAGAAGAGAGAGGGAGCAGCAGGAAGGAGGGATGGGGAAGAGGGAGAGGAAGGGGTAGGGGTAGGAGAAGGGTGGGGGGGGGGAGAAGGGGAAATCACATTTTAGACTGGTTCCTGACAAGAACTTTGCTCTAAGGCTGGGAAGGAAGTAAAGCCATTTGAAGAGCTTACATCCAACCAAATCCACCTGTTGGATTAATATTGATTTATAATAAATTCCCTGTAGGGCAAATTCACAAGTTTTTCTATCAACTGGGACAGGAATTTCCTGGTATTGTAATATATTATAATGACCTTTCATATGGTTTAGAGACAAGAGTAGTATCATCTACTTCCCTCTTGCTTGCTTTCTCTCTCTCTCTCTCCCTCTCTCTCTTTCTATCTCTCTCACCAATATCTCCTTTTTTTCCTTTACTGTACTTGCTGGCAAAAAGAATATTATCTCAATTCAGGCACCCGAAAAAGATGTGAAAGAGCTCTCCAAATGCAGGAATTTGAGAGATGTTGCATTTATTTCAGATGAGTCTTCCCTCATGCTTTCTGCACAGATAGATGTCATTTAATATTCCTTTTAAGGTTCTTCAGGGTAAGACTTGGATCTTAACATTCACATATGGATTCAGTGTGTACTAGACCCTTCACCCACCATTGTGGGTTATGGGATGAGACTGCAGAGATCCATCCCATCCAGTTGCTATGGTCACAGGAACCTGGGATAACATGAGTTGAAAAGAGATCAATTACCTGGAGAATTCTTAGGAACTGTTACTCAATCAGACATGACTGTGAGTGGCTCTCACAAATATTCTTCTCTGCTATGGATTCTCTTCCCAAGATAATTCTTTAACAGCCTGAGTGCACAGCCTGAGGATACATCCTCAGGATACCCTGGGCAAAGTCATTTGCAGCCATCACTTCATGACTGGGGAATCCACCCATGGTTACTGGTGCAGAAGGAGGGTTTCCAGCTCATACTCATCTTGCAGCTGCATCCATCAAATAAACTGACCTTTACATCCTCAGTCTCTCAGTTTTTCTGTACCTGGCCAGAGAAACAGCTACCTTTCATCTTTCCCATCCTGTGCTTTGAAGGTTATGACAGGATCCAAGATCTGCAGGCAGATTACCCGGGTGAATCCTCATGGATCTCAGAAAGGAGAAGGGGAAGGTAAGGTGCACGTGATCTCTGCCATTAGGGAAGGTTGGAGGTTTGCACTTTACCATAACATTAACAGACAACTTGGGGTTTAACCTAACCTTGTAGATGAATGTTTTACCTGTCTGGGTTTAAGAGTTTCCCTTCATTGACAATAAACCCATTATCTGTGACATCTTCACCCCAGTAGCCATTATTTCTCATTTACATCACTAAAACAGCCCTACCTGGTCTTGCCACTTCTAGATCTGCCCATAGGATACATTCTTCACTCAGCAGCCAGGGCGATTTTTTATAAAACCTGTATCACACCATATTACTCCCTCACTTCAGATCTTCTGTGATCTTCCCATGGCCCTTAGAATAAAACGAAAACTTTTTACTGTGGCTTACAACAATCATCTCTGCATCCATGGCTGTTTCTGCTTTCTCTTATGTGCACTTATTGAGTTTCCAAAATTGAATGTTCCCACCCTAGGACCTTTTCACTAGGGCTGTTCTCTTTCCCTGGAATGCTTTTCTTTCAGGTTTCTGCATGGCTGGATTTTTCTTACTATTCAGATCTCGGATTAAACTGCATTTCCTCATCTAATACCAAATTGTTGCTCTCTTCCTTATTCTTACTTCACTCCATTTTAATTTTCCAAAGAAGCATTCATCTCTGTATGGCTTTTTATTTTTATTTTTTCATTTTCTTCTTCTTTTGCTTATTCATTTTCTGTTTCTCTCCATGAGAAACAAGTGAGCTTCTGGCAAGCAGGGATCTTTTGTATTTTGTTCATTGCTATGTCCTTGTTCACCATGTGGTCTGTAGCTTGCAAGGAGTCCCTGTCAATATTTGTGGATTGAACAGATAAATTGTATTGTCATCGGGCAAGGGAGACTTTCTACTTTATAAAACTCAATAATCCTCTTTTACCTGCTTCTCCCAGTTTTTCCCTACCAGCAGGCAAAAAAGCCGTGCACCTTGAATTTTCACTAACTCCCTACCTTTGTTATGCAGATTCCAGTCACTGATTCTCAGCTCTCAGGCTCCAGACTGCAAGAAGAAAAAAGTTGGAAACTGCAGTCTACAACTCGCAGCCCCTTGGTGACTGTCTCAAGACACTTTACTTTCAATGTACCTTTTACCGAGTTCTTGCCACTATTTATAGTCCCGTAGAAAGAACAGACTCTTAGAGTGTGCAGACTAATTTACTTCTAACAAAGTGATTTTCCAATTACTAAACAAAGTGATTTCCTAATTAGTTATTACAAAAAGAATCATATAAGAGAACCCCAATTTCCCCAACATTGTCCAAAACCCCCAGTCTTTTAATCCCTGTTCATGTCACCAAATGTCCAGTCAATCAGAGTTCATCAGCATGTGTTCCAAACAGAACATCTTTCTTCTTGGCATGTTCCAGTTTTTCCAAGCAGGTACTCGAAGGCATGGTGTATCTTTTACTTGCTGTGTTCTCTTCACTTCAGGCAGTCGAAAGATACTCCGAAGTACAAGAACCAGGAAAACTCATTTTCTTCTCAGGCCTGGCTCACATGGCCTCTCCAAAAACATTTGAGTTAAACTCAGTAAGACAAACTCCAACATGACAGTTCCAAAAGACAAGCTCTTTAGCTTCCAGCAGGCACATTCAGCTTATGATTACTAAAAGCCATGAATCCACAGGCAACAGGCACATGGCTAGGCTGCCCACCCCAGTCACGCAACCTGGACTTACATTCTTCTCCCCAGAATGCTAACCCCAAAATGGCTCATCAAAATGGCTGATCATGTTCTTTGCTCCAGCTCTCCTTATATTGACTTACTTCTTTTTCCCCACCCTTCTGGGAACAGGTTTGTAAATTACATCACATTACAAAAATAAATAAATAAATAAATAAATAAATAAATAACCTGTTTTCCTTCTTCCATCCTCCTATCTTTCTGAAAGGAAATTCTATGAAGGCCATCCTCGCATTTTAGCATGTCCTCTTTGAAATTTGCAAGTCTATAGTCAAACTCCATTTTCAAGGTTTCAAATGCATGCTTCAGTGGTGCCAGTGTTAATGAAGGCACCCCAGAGCTACCCTGTATCAGTATCACAGCCCCACACTCTAGATTGGAGGCCAGGTTTTCTTTGGGGGAAAGGGATAGTTTTGCAATGGCCACTGCTGGTATAAGTTACTGCAGTGGGGTATGAGGGTAAGACCACTGACTTACAGACACTCTAACATTGGGTTTCTAGCATCTAATCTGTTATGCCTGACTGAATCTTATTCCCTCCCAGTTCAGTCAAAACTATTGATCTCTGGTGTAGCTCAGGTTCCACAGTCCCAGAGGCAGCTGTAATTAACTGCCTGAGCCTTGAAAAGGTATTCTAAGCTAAACCAGAGCAACTGACATTCATAAACAGTAGTTAGTGAGAGAAAAGGTAAAATTGCATGTGTCATCTTGTTTTCTATCATATGCATTTTGAGGTGCAAAGGGATTATATTAGAATGAATATCCCAGTGTCCTCATTTGTATCAGCCTTCAAAAGAGTAAAGAAAAAGCTTTTAAGTAAAGTAGGGGTGGAAACCTCTCTATATACCAAGGAGAGAGTTGTTTGAGGAGCAAAATAAGCCTGCCATTGAGACCCGTGCCTCACCTGTGAGCTAGCCACAGGTAAGTTCCTAAGAGAGACTTTCTACCGAAACTAGTGATTTTACACTCAAGTTATCTGAGGGGGGTTTAGGGGGAGATATTGCCAGCCCTATTTTGTAGATGAGGGAAACTAAAGCCCACAACTAAGTAACATACAGTAAAGTGATGTGCCTGCC
>PVHY01014466.1:5510-38534 GCA_004024945.1 Uropsilus gracilis | reverse complement strand
CTCCCCTCCCTCCTCCCTCTGGTGCCCCTTCCATTCTCTCAAACCCCACTCTTTGTTGTTTACTAGTTGTGCTAAATCCATTAGTCTCTTTCTTTCCTGTGGCAGTGTCCTTTCACTGGGTGAGAGACTGTGTTGTTGGAACCAGGCGAGCCTTGCTGGTAGGTTTTCAGTCTTAGGTTTGCGTTGGGTGGCCAGTCTATTTCATTTGTGATCGGTCCATGTTTCCTTGCTGCAGGCCATCTTCGCCAATCCCATCTCCGCTGCTTTGCTGCTTTTCCTTATGGTGCTGGTGTCAGATTTAGGGGGTCTCACCCGCAGTCAGTGTTGGTCAAGAAGTTTCTCTGTGAATACAGGCGTCTGTGAATGGCCTTTGAAGATCATCTCCTCTGCCTCAATTTGCAGTTTTGATGTAGGGCCGATTATCCAATCTTTGGTCATCCTCTCCTCTCCCGTAGTGTGGGGAGGGGGCGTTGCTCTCCTTGAAGGCATCTCCAAAAAGTCCTGGGTATTCTTGGCCCGGTGAACACGTAAGTGCGCATGGTGACTTCGCGTCTCCACCATTGTTTCTCTTGTCTTGCATGCACTGCTTCTCTCGGTTGTCCATCTGCTGTGTCCATCTCAGGCTTGTGCACTGGATTTTTGCATGGTCCCTCTCCCGTTCTATGTTGGGGTTAGTGTTGCGCAAGTTCTTGATCCTCTAAAGTTTAGCTGGAGTGAGAGCAAAATGGAAGGGGCTTCCCCCCCCACCCCCCAGCTTGCCTGCGCCAGAACCTCCCTGCGTGGGGGTGTGCCTGGATGGCTGAGCCTGCACCCTCCCATGCTCCCCTTGGGCTAGGAGCAGAGGGCAACATGGCTCGGTGGAGCCGAGTTGCAGATGGCAACCACCGACTGGTGGGTGGGGCCACCTCCCCCACCCCATCCCCCCTCCTGCGCTTACCCAGCTTAGTGGACTTACCCAGGAACCTAGACCCTCTTTGCTCCCCACTGGCAAGGGAGCCCCAAGAGCCAGGGACCCAGCACAGACAGCTGCCTGCTGGCGGGTGGGACTCTCATATGCTAATCGTATGGACTACTTTGGCATAGGTAGAATTAGTATCCCCATTTTACAAAGAAACTGAGGTGCAGGTTAAGGAACTGCTCAAAATGACGCAACCCTGCAAGAGACAGGAGCAGGATTTGACCCAGTCTTCTTGGCACCAAAGTTCTTAGCACCTGAGCAATAATGTCTACCACATCTCCTCCTTCTTGATGTATGAAACTGCAGCCATTTCATTATTAACTCAATATCCACCCTTGCTTCAGAATGGTTCTGTTTTCATTCTATTCTTTATGCTCTATATGTTCCTCGGCATTCTCCTTTGCCAGCTGCTCTCTCTAGACAATCTTGTAAAATTTCAATGTCCTTTCGCTTTCATGCTCTTCTCTATTCCGTATTTTCTCCCTCAGCTCTTCAATCTATTCTCAGAATTTTAAAATAGTAAAGACCTCATGATCTCTAAAAAATCTACCTGTGGCCTAAATCTCAACATTAAGCTTCAGAACCATGTTTTCAACTGAACACTGAACTTCTCCACCCAACATTTCACAGGCATCCCATAGTCAGCATGTCCAAAACTTATCACCTCTCTCCAGTACTTACTCTTTTCTATACAATTTATTTGATAAGTAACTCCACTTGTATTTGAAGCCCACAGTCCATTTAAGAAGTTCAAACATACTGCTGAAAAAGGTCAGATGGAAACTCTGGAAACACATGCAGGGGGAAAGGAAGCCAAAGTCCCACCTTCCACTAATCCTCATCAGGGAAGAAGGTATACAAACCCCACAATTCTTACCTGAACCTGCTAACCCAGACTAGCCATCAGCTAAATATCACCAAACAAGACTGTCAACACAGAGAAAAGCAGAAGAACTGCCCAACTGAGCACTGGCTACAGTCCTGACCACCAAATCCTGAGATAAATAAAGTGGTGTTGTTGTAAATCACTAAGGTTAGTAGAGACTTGTTACCCAGTAACTGATAACTAGAACTCTTGCCCCTTTCACAAAATGAATGAGACATATGTGTCTTTCCAGTTTTACATGAAGCTCTAATCCCCAATGAGGGAATTCCTTCCCTTCCCCTATCCCTCCTCTCCTTCCCCTTTCCTTCCTTTCCCTGCAGAAGTGAGACAAGTGTGTTCTTGCATTCTCACTCTCCCCCCTTTCTCTTTCCTTCCCTCCCAACCCCACCTTCAGCCACATGAGAATACAGGGTGAAGACAAGCCTCTGCAAGCCAGGAACATGGTCTTTATCAGGAGCCAAATGTGTCAGTACTTTGATCTTGAACTTTCAAACTTCTATTAACTATGAGAAACAAATATCCTATTTAAGTCACCCAATCTGAAGTATTTTTATAGCAGCCTAAACTGAATAAGACACTCTTCATTATTATCCTCATGAATATAACACACAATTATAGTCAAACTTTGAAAGACATCTGCTAGAGTATGTATTTAAAAAAAAGAAGTCTGCTTCAAATAGTCATTTAACTTAGACTGTCTTTATTTCTCCAGTCTATACATCAGTTACATTCTGATCTTCCCAATTAGACTTAAAACTTGTCTTTAAAGCTATTTTGAAACTTCTAAACTTACTGCTCTAGTCGCCCTGGTATTCTTGCCTGCTGAAAGTCTGCAGTGAGTGTTTCTTTCTCTCTAATAATGGCACTTAAATCTTATCTCCCTAATTAATTTCTGTCCTCATCTGAACCAAGCCCAGAGGGTTTCCACCATCAAGGAAAGAAGTTGGTTCTGCTTTTGATAGTCTCCTGTTCTTTTCTAACTCAACCAAGGAGAAAACAACATTCTCCCAGTCCTTCTTATTCTTATATGCTTTTTTTGGTTCAAACAAGACAAACAGTTCATGTGTTTTATACTTTCCTCATTAAAATTATGACATCCCATTTGCTTAAGTGAGTTTAGATTGCAACCTGTTACTAACTGCCCTCCCAAGAGAGGACATCAGGTGTAGACAGAGTGAATTGTGAGCGATCATTTTAGTTAAATTTTCTGTCAAAAGAGCATTAGGCATGGTGGCACATGCCTGTACGCAGCAGCCTAGGAAGCCGCAGCCAAGGCCAGGGATTGCGGTTCGAGTCCCACCAGGAGCATGTAGCGAGACCTAGTTCCAAAAAAATATAGCTGGGTGTGGTGGTGCGCGCCTGTAATCCCAGCTACCTGGGAAGCTGAGGCTAGGGATTGCTTGAGTCCGTGGTACTCCAGATAATGTGAGCCTGTGGTTTCACAGGCAAAAATAGTAAGACCTAGTCTCAAAAAAATTTTCTGAGAAAAGACTGACAATTTCCCCAGATTTGTTAGTGTTATTATCCCAGATCACAAACCAACCACTGGACAACAGATGCAATTTCAAGTTGTTATAATGGTGCTGTGCTCCTGATAACTTGAGTGTTCAAAGTCCTTCCCAGCAAGACCCAATTACATGTCCTATCCCCTTCCTCAAACTGGAATTTGATTTTTAATACTTCTTGACACTTAAAGATAAACAGGAATCACTAAGTAGACAGATTCATGACTAGTAATTTGAGGATCAGTACAACTCTTCTTTCAGGAGAGGGCTGCCCTAAATCTTAGCTACCACTCTCATTCCAACTTACGTGCATCTGTGAAGCAATTGTCCCTAGGAGCAGGAAGCAGCTTTCAAATGCAGGAGCAGCTGGTGGGACATAATGTTGTCTGGTTCCTGGCACCATCCCCAGAGTGAACCTCAAATCATAGGGCTTGTTTGTATTCCATTCCATGTCATCCCCAAAGGTGCTTCTAGAAAAAGCAGACTGCACTAACATAGACAAGGTCTTTTCCTACTATTAATAAAATTCTCTAATAGGCCCACTAGTTCTTTCTGGCCAACAAAATAAAAGCCCTTAGGTTTTTATGTAATTATATCTGGAGGGAGGAGACATCTGGGTTCAGCTGTGTCCTTGTACAAGTGATTTTCCTATTTCTGTTCCTATCAGAAGACACACAGCATCCTCTGCTGTCCCAGGGTCACACAATACCCAATGCCCAACACAGGGATGCTAGAGGAGATTGTCCTGGAATTGTGTCTCCAAAGTGAATTCATTGTCTCAAATAATAAGTCAGAATGGTCCTTAAGTTAGAAAAGTCAATATACTTGACAAACAAGAGATTAGAAATAGGGAAGTTAAAATCAAAAGCACCAGCTCCAATCTGCAGAGTATAAACTAACCACCTAAAACCAAGTCCTATATAATCCTACCTTTGGTTGGGCTTAGGTTTGGGTACTTCCTAGGTCCTAGAAACTGGGGTTTAGACTGCTATTCATGACTGTAATTCCTAGAACTGTGAAATCCAGTTAATGATTTCAAATTTCACCTTTCCAATGAGAAGACAGCTAAACATCTGAGCAGATGGGTTTATAAAATATATGCTAAATTTAAAGGGTGGCAGGGGGAATACCTTCACATAAGAACTACCTTTTTTCTCTGGAATTGTTTCATCTAATACTTCCACACTTATCATGCCAGCTTTTGGTCTTAGTAAAATGAGGGAACTAACACCCACCTTTTCCCCCTAATCTTAGGCAACGAAGATTCAGCTTCAAAAGATGAAACTGGTAGAATTCAGGGGAATTTTTTTGACCAGCATTCAGTTTGCTCCTCCCTACAGGGTAGTTCTTAAATAATGGAAATTTTAGGTCCTTGCCATTAAAATAGCAAAAGATAATCATCATTGACTGACTCAGTCCTCACCATTTTCGGAGCATATGGGGCATGAGACATCTTGTTAAACATATGGTGCTCCAAATGTAATGGTGCTAAATATTTAATATTCCACAATGGTTTACCGTAAATCAAGTTGTGAAGAGTTGTAGGAAAACCAACTCCCACAGCAGAGGTAAGTTCCACTTCAGCTTTCCTAAATTACTTATTTTCTCTGCTGTTTAGTTTTCTATCCAAATAATTCATTGGTTTTATTTTCCACTGAGAAAAAATACACATGTTGGTTAAAAGGGGAAAAAAGCCATCAATAGATAATTTCTGCTCAAAAGTCCCATACTGACATGTGTTAGTACCTTTGAGCCTGTTTTTCTAATTATCTAAGGCTCATTCTCCCCATTTCCCATCAGATCATAATAGCCATTCTGCCCATAAAAGAATTTGTCATATGTTTCTAGGTTACAGATTTGCTATTCATGGCTATATTTCCTCATGCAATCACCTCACCTAGCCCTAGCCAATGTAGAACAATTATAACAATATTAATAATAAAAATAACAATCTCTTATTCCCATATCAACTCTACCAGTAGGTGTTGTCAACTATTTGAACAATTAGAACAGAGACTTAGAGTAGCCATAATCACAGTTCAGAGAAGGGTTTTTTGTTTGTTTGTTTTTTTTTTTTTTTTTTTGGGGGGGGGACCAGGTCTCACTACTTTTGCCTGTGGAACCACAGGCTCTCGTTGCCCAGGGTACCACAGACTCAAGTAATCTCCAGCCTCAGCTTCCCAGGTAGCTGAGATTGCAGGCGCGCACCACCATGCCCAGCTATTTTTTTGGAACTAGGTCTCACTACAGGACCCAGGCAGGACTCGAACAGCGATCCCAGGCCCCGGCTGCTTCACAGGCTGAAGCTTATAGGCATGAGCCACCCTGCCCGGTTCCAGAGAAGGTATTTTTAATTTCTATCTTTTTAAGTACAAAATTTCATGCAACAATTAGTTCACAATCCATATGGAAGCTAAGCTCCCACTGTATCCTCAAAATCAAAGGGCTATTAAAGCAGTATGTGGCAGGGGAAAAACTCCCCTGTTCAGGTAGTTCTAAGGCAATCTGGCAGATATGGCAGATATAGCAGATAAGACAGTTTTGGCTTGAGATGTCCCCCATTTTTTTCCACTAATCTATTTGCCAAGTCAAAACTGAAAATTAAGTTAAACCAAAATATGAGGAATAATAAAGCATATCAACCAAAAGACTTTTCTCCTTTAACTTAATTTTGGACATACAGAAAAGTTACAAAAGCAGTATTATATATAACCCCTCCACCCATCTTCCTTTAATGTCAGCATCTTGTATAGGCAAGATACAATTTTTAAAGTCAATTAACATTAGCACAATATTAACCAATATTAACCACTGAACTATAAATAATCTGGAGTTCACCAGTTTTCCATGCAATTGTTTCTATGTTCAAGTATTCAATCCAGGATCCCACATTGTCTTAGTCGTTGCTTCTCATTCACCTCTGCAAGATCCACAGTTTTTCCTTGTCTCTCATGGCCTAACAACTTTTGAAGACAAATGGTAAATTACTTTGGATAATGCCTCTCATGATGGCCTGTCTGATATTTCCACAGAATTTGAATTCCACAGAATTTGAATGAGTATCACTGGGAAGAGGATCCAGAGATATGCACCCTTCTCCGAGCATGACAGTGTGTCTGAGACAGCATGTCTTCTTACACTCAGATTAAACACAATTTGTAGGGTTTTTTTCCAATGGCATCCATTTTATTTTTTTCCTCACATTTCAGTTTTATTGAAGAGTAACTGATGTATAAAATTATAGGCTATCTAAAGTATACATCATGGTGATTTGATGTATGTATACATTATGAAAGGATTCTAGTTGATTAACATATCCCTCCCCTCATTTTTTTCCATTATTTTTCAAATTTCATTTAGATTTTTAAATTGTCTTTAGTGTTTTAGTTATTTATTCATTTCATTTTTTGTTTTATTTTACATCGTTATCTACCCCGGGGTTCTCCCACCACCTTATCACCTGTGAACCATCATCTTAGCCTTTTGTGCCCCTCCCACTACCATTTCTACCCCTTTCCCCCTCTCACGCTCCATGCTTCAATTTTGCTGAGAGTTAGTTTTAAATTTTTCTTGTGTTTGTTTTCCCTTTATCCCTCATTCAGTATTCTTTTTCTTTCTGACTTATTTCTGCTAGCATGATTCCTTCTAGCTTCATCCATGTTGCTGCAAATGACATAAATTTGTCCTTTTCGATTGATGGATAATATTCCATTTTGCATATATAACACAGCTTTCTATACCACTCATTTATTTTGGGGTATTTGGGTTGCTTCCATATCCTGGCTATTGTAAACAGCACTGCAATAAACATCTGGGTCCAGGTGTCTTTGGATTGGTTTTTGCAATCTTTGGGTAGATTACTAGAAGTGGGATTGCTGGCTCAAATGGGAGGTCATTTTCAGTAGTTGAAGAGTCCTCCACACAGTTTTCCATAGTGGCTGGACCAGTCTGCATTACCACCAGCAGTGTAAAAGTGTCCCTTTCTCTCCACATTCACGTCAGCACGTATGCCATTTTTTTTTAATATGGGCCATTCTTACTGGTGTAAGATCATATCTCATTGTGGTTTTGATTTGCATTTCCCTGATTATTAGTGATATTGAGCTTTTTTCATATGCCTGTTGGCCATTTGTATTTTCTCTTTAGAGAAGTATCTTTTTAGATCTTTTCTTATTTTTGTTGTGTTGTGTGGGTTCATTATGGCTCTTTGTTATCAGGCCCTTATAGCTTGTGTGTAGGGCAAAGATTTTTTCCCCTTCAGTTGGGTTTCTTTTTATTTTGTTATTGTCTCTTTTTTTGTGCAGAAGCTTTCTAGTTTGATGTAGTCCCAGTTGCTTGTTTTCCTTCATTTTTTAGTATTTGTATGTGTCCTGAAAGAGGTTTCTGAAGTATAAGTCTTCGAGTGCTTTGCCCATATTTTCTTCTATGTACTTTATGTAAATGCGATTTCTTGGCTGAAGTGCATCTGCCCAGTTTCTTCACTATGAAATTATTCTATCACCTTTGAAAAAGTAAACTGAAATGAGGGGCTACTTTGAGACTAAGAAAATATCCTGTTTCTCTTCAAACTCTTGCCTGCTTTAAGTTTTTCGAAGAAACTTGCCCAGTTATTGGTGTAATATTGCAATGATATTTTTTCTACCTCTCTCATCCCTCTTACATTTATCAACTGGAATTCTTCACTAAGGTGCAAGCAGTTGACCCTTCTATACCTCTTCTGTTTAAGCAATCATTTGTCAGTATGCAGGCAGAGCTATTTATTTCATTCTGTGGGTTAGACTGCAATACTACTATTATATATACTGTGGAATGCTGATTATTCCAGTTCAGGCCACTGGCTCTGCTCTCAGGTTGGTTCTGTGCCTTTCCCAACATCCCATACCTACATTTTATTTTTCTGTGCATCTCCTTACTGTCTGCAAAAATGCTCCAGATTCGCCCAGTGAGCTCCCATCAAAGGCCGGAAACAGTTGTTCCTGCAAGGAGCCCTTGATCCTTTGATTAAAGACTGGTAATTGTAACCAAAATCTTGTTGCTAGGTGTGCTCATCACTACTGTGGTGTTACTGCTTCAGGTCTTCCCAGTAGACTCACCTGCATGCCCACATACATATACAATACAGTTTTGTATATCTAACTATCTTTTAAACATGAATTCATATTGATATCTCTGATTTTAATTATAACACTTCTCTTAATAGTTAATTTGGTGTCTCCTCATTGAGAGGGTCAAGAGGAATTAAAAGGTTCATGCATTTAAGTGACTTCCAGTTCTTGTCCAAGCCAAAGGCCAGTAAAACAATGGACAGTTGCCTCTTTTTTTGTTGTTATTTTATTGTTACACAACCATATCTACTAATTTAGGTAGTGTCTGTGGCTGCTTTCCACTATTGTGACTGAATTGATTAATAATAACAGAGATTGTGTGGGTCACACAGCTGAAAAATATTTTCTATCCAACTCCTTACTAAAAAGTTTACAGATCCCTGGTCTAAGTTATGTTTCAAAATTTCTTACAGGAGATGGATGACAAGATGTGAGTTAAGAGCCCATATTCCCACAATTAACAGGCATGTATCCTGAGACAAGCCAGTGGCTCTCTCTGCACCTCAGTTTCCTCCTTTGCAAAGTTTTGGGAAAGACTAAAGACCACATGCATAAATTTCTGACACCTGGCAGATGCTCAACCTCTGTAGAGAGGCCATTTAGAACCCTGCAGAAAAACAACCTAGTTTCAGTAGTGATTGGCGGACTATACAGCATCTTTGGGCCCTGAGAGACTCTGCATTATAATCCCGAACTCAAACACTTCACTATTTCCTAGCTGGGGGACTCTGGGTAAGTAACAACATCTCTGAGACTGCTCCACACAAGAACTGTCCTCATTGGCCTTGAGCAGTCACACCTATGACTGTTTTCATGCCATCCCGGTATAGATCAGAAGGACAAAACTGGGGAGACCACACCCAGGTTAGCACCATGTTGCCAGCCCAGACACTGACTCAGGAGGAAGGTTCACAGTAAGCATTTTTAACAAACACTCATGGTGATTGTTTCAGGCCAGGTCTGGATACCACTGTTGCTCAGTATTGAAACTCCCATTCAGGTCTCTTCCACAACCACATGTCAATCCTATGGCCTCACCCACTTGCCATCACTTTCCCCTTACATGAATGCTTGGCCCACTGAAGAAGAATTCCTGCAAGTGCTACAGAAAACTAGCATCCTCGGAGCTACTGCATCATATCTTTCTGTAGAAAACTAGGGTCTATGGGCTCTAACAACTATTTTAGTCTTCATGATACAGAAGAAAATCTAATGCATTATTTAAACACTGTCCTTTACAAATATATATACATATATATATAACATTAATGTTACAGATACACCTTTTATTAATGCTACTGATATGCCTTCATTTGGGGGAGGTACCTATCACCCGCTCCCCCACTTTTATGCATCTGCCTTGGACAAGCTATGGGAGATAAGCTGCCAGGTGAAGATATAGGCATATAATATGGAAGGAAGGTGAGTTCCAGAGAGAAGAGAGCTCTTGTTCCTGCCACCTGATTCATACCCTGGTACTACTGGGAAGAAGATATGGAAGGAGACACATGAAGAGCCTCAATATGGTATCTTTTTGTCTCAGCTTTCTAGGATCTTTTCCAGAACTGAACCCCTTTCTTGTACTCTCTGCCACAAAGTACCTTAGACTTGTGGCAAGTTTTCAGGCCTCAGCAGCCCTGCTTTGGGACAGCCCTATTTGAATGGGCATTTACTCACAAGGGGATGGGTGGTTTTGTATCTTTTATTGAGGGGAAATATCCTTTTTTCTTCCCCCCACTTCCCTCTCTCTCCACACTAATTCTACTACAGGTATTTTACACTATGACCCTGCTTTTCACTTGTACAGACAGATGGCCAGATCCCGTTAGAATGTGTAGGCTTGGGGTTTCCTAAGGTGCTGATGTTAGGACACCAAATTCAAAACAAAGAGCCAGGTGGAGTTGACGAGAAGGAAGAAAGGAAAGGGTTGACTAGGGGCACTGGTAAGGACAAGAGCAAATTAAAGAAGGCAGAGTGTATCTATTCCAGATCTCTGACCATCCCCAGCCGACCCCTCACACACTGACCTGCTTGGCAGCTGGGTAGAATAAGAACCAAAGACAGAAAAGTCTCCAGGGTCTCCAAAACCATAACAGGGAACCCTGGCAGAGTTGCAGGAATGGGATGGCCCAGGCACTGGGAGCTGCGATAGAGATTCATGGGGTCTCTTGGACAAGAGGGAAGCACATCACTGAGAGTGAGACACAGGCCAGGTTTCAACACACCGACGCTGGTGCTCAAACAGCAATGCTCCCCTGCTAATCCTAACACAACAACCAGCAACAGAAAGGATGGGCGTGTCGGAGCAGGGGGACAAGGGTAACAGTCGAATTTAGTGGAACAGCTTTCACAGTATCTTCACTCTTCATCTGCCAAAAGCTTTACATTTAATTGAAGTGGAATTCACAGAACATAAAATTGATCAATTAGGCATATCCAGAGATATTTAGCATATTTTACCACCCCAAAAGAGAACCCCAAACCAGTTACTCCTCCATCCCACTCCACCAGTAGATTTACATAATGATAAGTGGAGGATTTTCCATATAATGAGATTTTATGTGGCCACTGTCGAAGAGATTTGGCAAACTCTGAGCTAAGGTCATTAAACCCATTTTCTCTTCAACCAGGTGGGAGCAGCTTCCTGGGAAAGTGTAAAGGAGATTTTCCTTCTACCCCACCCAGCCTGTGGGGATAATGCCTTCCACTCATACCCTCAAGCTGGGCTGGTCAGTTTCACATAGTTAACAACCCTGAAAACAAGCATGTACCACCAGAGCTCTGAGGGGACAAGGAGCTTCAACACCCTACAGACTGAGTGACTTCCCTAAATGGGTCCAGAGATTAATTCTTACCCGTTGCTTCTCTGGGTCCACATAACGAATGCCAAAGTAATCCTTCTCCAGGAGACTGTAGTAGTTGCAGATATGGTCAATTAGAAACTGCCCTTTCGTCTCCCGCTGCAAAGGAAGCACATTTGTTTCAGTCAGAGTTCACCTTGTATATTCATGTCTGTTCTGCAACCACCCCATTCTGGGCAGGTTCATCATCAGTTCTAGGAGCTAAAGAAGGTCAGAGCACTTGGCATTATCTTCACAGAATTTTTAAGGGTGAACAGGGGAAAGCAGCCAAAAGAAACAACCACTTGAGTTCTCCCTGCTGCCAGAGTTATAGTGCCTATTTAGCGCCCTCCCACCCCAGCTCATCTGTTCCTACTTATACATCTGTGTCCCCACTGGGCACAGGTTGTGCTCAAGCATGGGGAGGTACTGGTCATAGAGCCTAATGGAAGGAGGGTGCAAAAAACCCCAGTAAGTCATTTACCCTACAATGTCTAAAATGTGTCTCGTTCATATCCATAAAGCTATACTTGGGGAAATGGATTCACTTACTCCAGTTCCTAAAGCAGGAACTTCTAAACCCTTTTTCCTATGATCCACAGTGAGATGAACATTCTGCAATCTGATTCATTACGCAAAAACACACACATGAAGTCAAAGGCATGCTAAAATGAGCAAAAAAACACTAAACAATGCCCTGCATAGCTGCAGTGCACTCTGATACGTTCAATTTCATTCCATGATATGCTGTTTTATTTTTCTGTTATTTCTGACTCAGAACATGATTTCACAATTGAATATCTAGTGAAACCCTCATATTCCCACATAAATACACCTGACTGCTGCTCTAATTACTCTGCAAGTGATCATTTACTCAGGCCTCATAACCATCCTACAAGAAGGGTCCCCATTTTGTATCTAAGGAAAGAAAGGCACAGTGAAGCTCAGTGACCTGCCAAAGCCACACAACTTACTGAACAAGGTGGCATGTGACCCAGGGCACCTGGCTGCAGAATCCAAGCTCCTACCACACCACTTGCTCTCCCTGCAGCACTAGTGAGTCCAGGTGACTCTGCTAGAAGGCATGTTCTGATGGTGATGAAATACAAGAAATAGTACCAGACTGAACGTGCTGAAAGCACCCAGGTTTTCCCACTAGAAAAGAGAGAAAACCTACTTGCACAATGTCAAAGCCACCCTATCACATTCATAAACCAAAATAGGGAGGTACTGTGGGAAATGGAGGAAAAACCCAGGACTGTAATTCAAAATTAGATTCATGTGAGCTTGGAGAAACTTTCCACCTGTTTTCACATCAGTAAAATTAGTTGGTTGGATTAGATGGATTCTGAGTTGGCCAGGTTGTTTTTCCCTCAAATTCTGAAAGAGGTCAATGAAATCTCATTGCCAAAAAGAAAGTCTTAATAGAACAGACTCTCCCAAGTCCTCATTAGGTTATCTGACAACATAAATTTCTACTTCAATCAAAGTCACTTGTAAACCCATTGAATATTTTGGGGGATGAAATGGACCTATAAAAATAAATGAAGACATTCAAGACATTAATGAACCACTCTTTCAAGCCTTTAAAAATAATTTTAGAATAGTTTGATCTATGTGACATAATTATCTGTTCATCATAAACTACTACCATCAGCTTGCAAAGTTGGAAAAAATACCACTTGCTGGCTGGGGCTGTGCCACATCAAATAAAAGATTGGGGTTTATAAGCACACATATTAGGCTAGGAAGACTCAATTGTTCTGAAATCATTTCCAAGTTCAATTCCGAATGAGCTGTGAGCCATTACTCTCTTTCTGGAAGAAAGCATCTAATGTATCTCCAAAAAAACAAAACATCAAAATGGGAGTTGTTTTCAAATTTCTGTAATTGTTTTTAACCCAGGAAACTCAAATGAAAGCTTAATCTGATGTCATCTGAGTCCAATGCCCAGAATACAGTCAATGGATTTAGTTCCTTTTACAGATGACACTCTAATCCATTCATCTTAAAAAGGCTGCTGCCAGATCAAATCAAGTGAACATAGCACGTGAGTTCATTTCATGATTGGGTTGCCAAGCTCTCTGCAGCAGGATTTACTATCATTGACTAACTGCTCCAGCCCTATGGGAGATGCGGGATGTGTGTCAAGGCAATGCTTTGCAAGGATATGGACTTGAATAGATCTTGACTGTGCATGGCAGCTACTGCTGGTGTTTTATCCTGAACATATACTCAAAAGTATAAGTTTATTTTTTGAAATGATTGAACACAGCAACCAATGCATAATCTCCAGCAATATTGCCTTATACTACCTAAGGGCCTTAAAAGAAGCAAATACCCCTGGCTAGAGTATACTCCAGTGCTATAAAAACAGGAATTAATGTCTTCCACATTAATGAGGGCTGTTGCCATGGTTCCAGGTAACCAGGTAGGTTTAAGGTCTCTGTTTCCCACAGCACCACTGGCAAACCAGCAAAACCACACAGGCTTTACCATCACCTAGGTGGAAGGTTTTTGGAAACACAGAATCTCAGGCACTACTCCAGACCCAATGAACCCCTCACCTGCATTTTAGCAAGCTCCCTTCTCCCCAGTTATTTATGTGCTCATTCCAGTTTGAGAAGTAATGTTCTAAGAGACTTTCCTTAGGCAAAATTTACACCTGTTTCTAGAGGTCACTAGAAAAATTAAAGGCCACTTTTCCCCTTGAGGACTGTCTAATCATCAACTGAGAAAAATCAGTCTTTTCCCACCTCAAAACATAAATTGTCCCTCCATCTGCAGGCTTTCTGCCAGCCTTGTCATCCCAGTACTCTCTGGGTCACTGCTTCCTGCCAAGGAAGCTGTTTACAGCCTCATGTTCCACTCCTGCCTGGAAATCTGGACAATGTTCATAAGTCATTTAAGTTCCTGACATTACCATTCCTGTTCACTGAGCCTAGTTTTTGACCTGAAAAAAAGGTCACCCAGGTCAGGTGCTAAGGACCAGAAGACCTTGCCTGGGGTCAGGCATGCAGAGGGGGGAAATTCATCTGCTTGCATTTCCCAACAATGCATCTGATGACAGGGGCAGAGCTTAGGGGTAAACTCAACTTCTGTTCCTCACTTCCCTCTCCAGAACTCTAATGAACTGAACAGAACCTCCACCTCCTTCCTTCTAAGCTTTCTTATGGTTCATGGGACATCATGCAAAAAGAGATGCGGAATAAAAGCATGTCGAATAGACAAGTTATCAGAAGAGAAGATTTTGGAAACTGCAGATACAAATGTACATATGACTCAAGAACAGAAGAGAGAAATAAGATTTAGGAAAAATGAAGAAACTCTACAAGAAATACTAAACTCCTTTAGAAAAGTAAACATAAGGATAGTGAATATTCCAGAAGGTTAAGAGGAGAGAAAGGAGATTTTATTGAAAGAAATAATAGCCAAGAACTTCACAAACCTAAAGAAAGAATTAAATGTGGAAGATGAGGAAGTTGAAAGAACACCCAAATTTTGAAATACAAAATGACATTCACCAATACATATCACTGTTGTTATCAAAACTCAATAATGAAGAAAAGTATTAAAGACTGTTCAGAGGGAAAAAAGAAAAAGAAAGTTGCATACAAAGATACCTCAATTAGACTTTCATCAGCCATCTCAACAGAAAGACTCAGGCTAGTGAAGAATGAAATGACCTATTTATAATTCTAAAAGGTAAAATCTGCAAGCCAAGAATTATTTTATTCTGCAAATTAGCATTTAAGTATAATGGAGAAATAAAGCCTTTCCCAGACAAACATAAACTAATGGAATTTACCCACAATTAGAAATGCCCCACAGGAAATGTTGAAATATTTCTTCTGCATAAAAAAAAAGAATACCAAACCTTAAAAAAAATGATAAATGGTCAAAGGGAATCAAACGTAGAAACAAGAATAATGTGAGGCAAGAAAATATTAAAGGGGATGCAGAAAATGACAAAATCTGTACAGTTAAATGACGAGATGATATCAGCACACAAAGGGCTGTTGCAGATATAGAAAATTTTGAAGTTGGAAGATATTGTATAAGAATCCAATTCAAACTCCTTATTATAAAAATGAAGAAACTAAAGGTCAGGGAGATTAAAATAAAGTCATACAAAGCAGCGTTGAAAGTGAGATTTAAATGGAATGGAATGGGTTCATTAATTATAGAAAATGTACCATGCTATGTCTGATGTTAATGATTTAAATATTCCTTGGCATATAATTTTCCTCATACAAAAAGATAAATATGAAAAAGCTAATACAACTCATTTTCTTCATCAAAAATTTAATATGAAAACCTAAAATATCAAGAATTAATCTTCAAGTTTAAAAAATAAGTTTTAGATGTCCAGAAATAAAGGTTTTGTTTACATAAATATAGTATGTAAATAAATGCCATTTAATTATTATAAAATAAAAGGCAAGTGATGGAGCCAAGAGGCATCAGTCAGGATAGGATAGGTTATGCTGCAATAATAAAAAATTCTAACATATCAGTAGGTTAAATTCACAAAGGTGTATTCTTCCTTTATAAAACCAGTCCTGAGAGGTAAGGGAGGATGGATGGCTCTTCTCATTATAATTTAGGGATCCAGAACAAAGGTGCTTTCTTGATATAGCCCATCTACCATCTTCCATCCCTTCCCATCCTTCCTTCCTACAGTACGGGAAGAGGATGTAGTAAATCCCACACACACTGGCTTCTAAATATGAAGTCACATTATGAAACTTTGAACCAATAGCCAAAGCATTTTAAATCTCCTGCATACAATTTTCAAAGTGTAGAGATGTGAAATTCTATCATATGCCTAAAATGGATAAGAAGTGATTATTTTTGAGGAACTAATGCCTCTCATACTGGCAGTCCTACAGCACTGGCTAGGTTAGCATAAAATGCCAGGTTTGCCATCTAAAAAAGAATATTCTTAAATACTCATATAAAACAGCTTAGCCATCCATTTTATAATCCTCACAACTTTGCCTTGTGGCTATAACAACTGAAGGAATTCAATTAGTTTGGAGACCATGATCTGACTAGAATCACCTGCTGGTACTATTTTTCAAATGAAGTGGAAAAAAATAGGGTTCTCAGAAAAAGATGGCAATAATCAGTTGGAAACCACTCACACACAGGGAGTCCAAAGATATCGTTTGTTCCTTTTTTTCCTTATTAAGGTAACATAGTTTACAACACTGTATATGATTTAGGGGAATCCTCCCCCAAATGGAAGTCACCACACCACTTCTACCACCAAAACATCCAGTCCTTTACCCTAGACCACCAGGTCCCCTTTCCCTTGTTCCTACCCCACTCTCACTGCTTTTGAAATTCTTAATGCACCCAGGAGTTTAAAGAGAAAAACTGACTCTCCTGAAATTGCATACAAGTTACCTACACTGTAGGGTAAATGAGTGATCAGAGGTTTTCATATCCCTCCCCACCACTGGCCTCTGTGACCAGCACTTGTAGTATTGCACCCTTTTCATGATGGTACACTTGGGCCCAATGGGTGTGTGTATGCATGGGTGGGCCCATCTAAGCCTAGGAGGAGAGGATAAAAGGGCATTATCTCCTGAGGGGAAAGAGAACCCCTGAAAAGAAACCAAGAGAGCCCAGAGAAAGTGTGTGAGGATTCCTAGGGAGCCAGAAAGTTCCATTGCTCTGTCTACCTCCAGACATCATCCCCAAACTTCCCTCCCTCCTCCCCTTGTCTTGCTAGCCAGCCTAGTGTGCCTCCTTGCAAAGCAATACTGAGTTCAAAAGTTTGAAAGAAAATATCTCAGGTCCAATTAAGCATAAAATCACTTCATACTTTTATCAAGAACTTTGGGTAGAGGGAACCCCAGTTTCTGAGCATAATCTGGCAACTCTTAGGTGATCTAAAATGGTAAGCTGAGCAGTCAGAATAAGAGTTATTGACTTGAGTAGAGAGAAAGTTATAACTACTTACACAGGTAGAAGAAAATTCTTTTATTCTAGGTCAACAACAACAAAAAAAAGAAAACTTAACTAGGACAGAGATGCATTAAGAAAGACAGCAACCATGTAGGCTATTTCCACAGGCGTCTACCTGACTCAGTCTTGAGCACAGACACATTTAAAGAGCAGCACATTAGTAGCAAAAGGACTTCAATCCGTCACTATTAGTTTTCAAGGAATGATGAAGAGAGCTGAAGAAGTCCTTCAGCCTCTTAAACTTTCTTATACCCTCCAACTGCTGTGAAAACTCTTACTCCCAAGTTCCTACCTCAGTACCAAACCCACCAGAGGCTTTAACCTTACCACCCTTTTCCTATTCACTGTTAATATGTAAGTCAGGAGAGGAAAGAGCACAAGAGAGCAAGATGACATGATGCTTCACAGGTGACTGATGGTGGGAACCAATCGGGTATACAATGAGGAGAGAGAGAGAGAAAGAGAGAGAGAAAGAGAGAGGATATGTATAATCTGTTCTTCTAAATAAATTTGCTTATCTTCTCTTGCAAAAAAAATCAAAAATAGCAACATGAGATCGGTAAATAGGAGAAAAAGAGCAAATTCAATTTAATATGTATGGAATTTACATGATCATAAATTCTAAACTAAAGAGGACAACCAGGGATTATATTCTGAGTTGAGAATGGGATAGGGATCCAAAGTGCCAAGGAGAACGGTGGGGGGGGTCTCACATGGGGGAGAGGAGGACTTCATATGACCAAATCTTGCCTCTAGATTTTTGCCCTGTCTCAAGACCAATTTTTCCAATGAAAGGTTGTATCCTGAGTTATCCATAAATCCAGGTGATATAGATCACCTTTAGGTTCCTTAAGGTAATGGTAACAATTTCTCCTGAGGCTCATGGGTCTCAACAGATTTGGTGACACATGCTGAAAAGGCCTACTCCAGACATCACAGAAAAAGCTTGTCTGGAAATTTTTGGAGACACTTTTTGTCTGCAGTAGCTTCCCCAAGAAGCAATATTGAAAAGACAAGGTAAGGAATGCAGAGATCACACTGATATCAGGTTACCCCCAGAATGTCCTCCAATCCTCTGGTATAAACATGTATAGACAGGAAATAATAATTCACTAATAAGTACTATAACCAAGGTCATAACCACAATAGGAATAAAAGCTAAAAACAACTGCATGTGAACTATAAATGAGATTCCATGCTTTTTTTCGTAGATGATACAGTGGCAGGAGAACTTTAGGGTACACAAATATGTAAGAAACATATCAATAAAACAAAGAAGTGAAAATGAGGTTCATGCTAAGAGCTACACAAAGATTATATCATTCATTCCTTCCAACAACCCTAGCACCAGCTTTATGAGTGGATGACCTTCTAAAAAAGCATGATTCCCACCCACTTCCATTCCTAATTCTTCTATGCTATCTTGTTTTGTTTTGTTTTCTCTCAAACTCCACTCCTTTTTTTTTAAATTTAATTTATTTATTTATATAAATTTCACATCATTTCAGTCCCTGGGGGTCACCCACCACCTCACTCCTTATTTTGGCAAAGGCCAACCCACTATGGCTCATGATTTCTTCACTCTGTGAAGGCCTGATGTCTTATTTCATTAATGTCATTCTAGAAAGCTCCTCTATCGGTGACCAGATTAGCTGACCAGCAGCCCACACAGCCCCTGAAACCTCTGAAACAATTCTCTGTATGTTGGGGTGTTTCCTGAATTATGTACACACACACACACACACAAGAACAATTTATCACAAATATTTAAAGACTGAAAGGCGTAGGCTGGGTTTCCCGACCATCACACATCTCCTTTCTTCAAGTGATTAGTCACAAAAGAGGAAAACATCTTGGTTATATTTACATCTCTTCTGATTATTATACAGGTATCCAAGCCAAGGATGTTTTGTTTTCTATGAAACCAAAAATACAGAGAATGGTTGACAGGAGTTTTAATAATCATTATCAGCTATTATAAAACAGCTTTCTTCTCTAGCTCTCTTCTGCCTTTTGGGTTTGGTTTTTGTCTTGTTTTTTAGCTCATCAGCTGCAAAATCTTTATACCCAAAGAACACATTTAAAAAATAGTATCAAGCAGGAAAAAATATGACAAATGAAATGTACATTTTTGGTAAGACTGTTATTTTTGCACAAGTGTGCACATTATACATATGCATTTACACACAGATGCAAAGAATAAGGACTTAAAGGCCAAAAAGCTAAATAATGATGGTGATACCTGTGGGAGATGAGTTATGCTGTTGTCAGTTTTCCTTTGCGCCTTTCTGCATTTTGTAGCTTTTTGACAAATAAAGAGTACTAGTTGGTTAGCAGGACAATGCATCTTAATCATTCATAGCACCAGTTTATTCTCCCAAGGTAATACACAGACTATTCTGTCACAGGCTTAAAAGACTCACAAACCAGTAAGTCAATTGTTATCACATTATCCAAATTCCCTCATCCTTTTTATCCAGGAGGAAACAGAAGCAAGAGACTATAGAAGAAGAGCCAAGAAGATGTCTAGGCTAGAGAAAATGGCTCTCATCTCAAAGAGTCAGCACAGGCTTAGAGTTCCCTACCTCTGTCACCGATGGTCCTGATTGCTATAAATATCCCTGAGCATCCAATGCCCAGGTGTGCAGCAGTAGCTTAGGCAATTGAGTGCAGCCTGAAAGTTAACTTCTCCCAGAGAATAGCCCCCATGAGAGGAACAAAGTTGAGTGGAAAGCCTGAAGGTGGTAGCAGAGGTGGCTCTGAAAGCACACACTCTTTCTCCCACAACAAAAAGCCAGGTGTGTGGACTGAATGATTTACAAGTATCCAATTAGAAATGCAATCAATTGTCCCATTCTGCCGCCCTTAGCTTGCACCTTTCTTTCCAGCATGTCACTGCATCCAATTGAATATATATTTACTAAGTGCCTAAGTATCCTCTGACTGATCTGTTGCCCTGTCATGTAGCTCCTGCCCACC
Organism: Uropsilus gracilis; assembly: GCA_004024945.1. Taxonomy (NCBI): domain Eukaryota; kingdom Metazoa; phylum Chordata; class Mammalia; order Eulipotyphla; family Talpidae; genus Uropsilus; species Uropsilus gracilis. Next base: position 18,285 of record PVHY01014466.1, on the reverse strand, counting down.
CCTAAGAAAAAACTTCCAGCTTTGAGAAGCCCCTACCTTTTTTTAATCTCATGTTGATTCAGAAAATATAAACAAGAATTTTCATAAGTGAATGTGAGACCTCCAAAGTCAATTATACATAATACACTCCCCTGTGCACCGTTATAACCATCCAATTTTCTCAGTAAGAACAAGTAATTTTAGCACATATAGTGTGCCAGGCACATTATGTGTAAATGGTTACATGCTAACCATTTACTTGAAATGGCTCATCCAATGCTCAATAGCACTTTAGTGAATGACACTGTAACAAACCATGGAATGATCCCTGAAAGTATAATCTCGGATGCTACTGTTATTATCTCCACTTCACAGATAGGAAGACAGAGACTCATGCAACATTAGCTGGACCCAAGATTTTAACTCCCTTCTGTTCTTTCTCTAAAAGTTCTGTTTCTCACCAAGTCACAGGTCCTCAAATAAGGGTAGGCACACTGGAATTACACTTCTTTTTCAGTAACTTCTTCTGTTACCCAACTAACCAGTCTCTCCCGGTTTTCTTGAGCACCCACTAAACTAAGTGGTGATGAACACATTCCACACCTTAATTTTTATAGACAGCCTTCTCTCCAGGTTGGAACCTCTCCCAATCTTGCTCTTACCACACAAAGGACAAAATCATCCTGATGCCTTACTGACTTTCACCAGATTTCTTCCTATCACAATGAAAAGAATCACAAAACCCTAAATTCTCTATCTAAAAACAACAGATTTGTTTCCAACACAAGCAGAATAATGAGGCCAGGCCAGGCCAGAAGAGTGAGTTGCTTAGTAACAAGAATTATATATCTGTGCACCCGAGATAAATGGTACATTCTGCTGACCCCCAGGAGTGTTTGGAACATGATGCTTAATGACACAGCTCCTCCCTGAAATGCCTCAGAATGTTTGGGGCAACAGTGAAGATCCTCATCTTCTCACCTTCCTCTAGGGCTGTAACATCACCTGTCCATTAGAGTCCTGGTTATTAGATAGTCAATTCCCATCTGTGCCTGTGCCTTCCAGCTAATTCCTCCCCCAGGCTTTTAACAAAGTCATTTTGGAGTAGGTAAGAAAAGGCAAACCGTAACAATTTCTGTTAATATGTGAGAAGTTTAGCTTTTGAATGTGTTTGTTTGCTCTATGAAAATGTAAACATCCTTGTGTGTAACTGACAGGACTACAGTGCTAGCAGGAACCAGGCAGACAGACTTATGCAACACACTGGGATTCCCTTTTCCTCCTGCTTCCAGAAAGCATGGAGTTAAGGTTTGGGCTCAAATGAAATAATCACACATAACACCCACCTACATTTGCAAAACAAAGCTACAGAGACATAAAGTAGATTAGTAGTGGCCTGGGGCTGGATTTGCCATGAGAAATGGCAAATGAGCATGGAACTTCTGTTCTGGGTGTGGGAAATATTCTAAAACTGGACTGTGGCGATTGAGGCAAAACTTTAGAAATTTTCTTAAAAATCATTGACTTGTACTCATAAAAAGAGTAAATGTAATGGTGGGTAGGTTATGCCTCCACAAAGCTGTTTTTCAAAGATCAATCTAAGATGGATCATGGACAAAATATGAAAGGCAAAACAAAACATCTGCAAGGCAAATTAAGAGAACATCATCAAGATCTTGGAGTAGTCAGAGATTCTTCAACAGAACACCAAAATTACTAACCATATAATAAAAACTATGATAAATGATAAAATTAACTTCATTAGAATTACAAATGTTAGAAAAGGATATCACTTAGACAGTAAAGGAGAAAATTGCTGGAAGGGGAGAGGTGTTTATAATATTCATTTCTGATTGAAGAATTATGCCCCAAATATGTCGGACCCTCCTATACTCCTACAACTAAACAAAAAGACAACCCAGTTTTTGAATGAACAAGAGATGCATAGCAGGTTATTTCACAAAAGATAAAGTGTCCACTGACAAATGCACAGGACAGGGTATACAGGGATCAAGGTTAACTCAGTTCCCACCTATGTGCCGTATACCTTTAAATTTATTTAGTAGTATTTATCTCCTTGTTACATATTTTGATCATCACATTTTCCAAAATCCCAATAGGAAATAGAGAGGACACTCAATTTATAATATTCCAAAAGAATTTCTAAAAAGATATGAGTTGGGTGAACGGGGTCAATTAAAGGTCAATTAGGGAACCATGTAGAAAGCAGAATTGGCAGCCCCAACACATACATACATACACACACACACACACACACACACACACACACAAATACAAACACATACACTCCAACCAGGTATAAAATGATGGGGGAGAGAACTGAGCAGGTACTGGAACTAAGCAGTGAAATTCATGTAAAAGAGAAGCAGTGACCACAGGCACAGGGATTATAGGCAGTCCAAGGCCACCTTACAGGAAAGGAGCCAGGAAAAATAATTTGGTTCTCATTCTTTCATCCATGTTGTCTCCTGACCAGCACTCCCATTGGTCAAATCCAACTGGAAACCAAAGGACACGGCAGTTACAGAATCAATGTCACCCATCAGGTCCACTTTCTGGGACAGAAAAGGCAGACTGGCTCTGAAGGGACTGAGTGGAAGAGATTGAGTACTCCATTGCAAGCTGCCTGGACTCACTTTTCAGGGAATATGTAATGAACAAACGTCATAATCTGTAGAACCATGCACCTGAGATAAAGAAAGATTAATTCTTTAGGGACATAATATTCACTTTTCATATGCAACTTGGGAAAAAGAAGAAGGAAGAGGGAAAGAGCTAGGCACTAATTAGTATGTACCCAACCAAAAAACTGCCTTGATCCCTGATTTGTTTTGTATTGATAGAACCTGGAGCTGACTCCTCTCCAAAAGTGCATTACACCCCCGAGGAATAGAAAATGATACGACTTTGCTGAAAGCATTGTTCCTCTTCAAACTCACCTTGGAATATACATCTAGGCACTCAGAGAACCTTATTGTCCCACAGAGATACAAACTGAATCTCCTCTTCAACAGAAGCTTCTCAGCTTGAGCATTCCAAAAAGGACCTCCCAACCTCTGGTCTCCCCTTTATCATAACAACTTATTTCCTTGGCGCCCCATCCACCTCAGTGAGCCCACTCTCCTCTCTTCATCACCCCCCTAACTCCATTAGACTCAACTGCAGTGTCCATTAATACAGAATCTCACATGTTGTCTACATTTCTTAAAAGGCTTTAAAAGTGTCTACCAAGAAGCAGACTGATGTATTCTTCCATTTCATAAACCGCAGTCTGCAAGGTCATGTGGGACATCACTCAGTTTCATGTTTCATACAGGAGTCTTCTCTGAAACTGAAATAATTTATCGATGTACGTGCCTGCTGGAATGAGGTTGCTGTGAACAGGCATCTTGTCTGCTCAATTCTTTTGTTTCCTCAGAGCCATACATGGTGCTGCACCTAGTGGGCTAAATGTATGTACGAGATACCTGAGCGTGATGCTCTTTCTTTGAACTCCCCCTGAGCAGCACTGGGCCCTAAGTTTCCTATCCACTCTAACTCAGATGCCTTTGTAATCAAGAAGTTTATTTGCAATAAATTTAAAAAATGAAAACTTGTACCTGAAACATCTCTTTCTCCCTCTCTCCATCCTTCTATTTCTGAAAAGCTGGCTGAGGAGCTGCAGCAGCAGAGTTCATCAAGCTGCTGCACACAATGATCTGCTAAGTCGGTCAGCATGGGAACGACCCCACAGGCAGCCCTGTGACTGCACTACCTTAGCCCGCAGCAGCTCCCAGATCTCAGGCACCAAATGCCTTTCTCCACCTGTGTGCACCACACCAGCAAAAATACCAAGACTTTTGACACAGGCCTTGACCACTGGGAAAATCAAACAATGGAACATTGAAAGAAAAATAATAAAGCATACATTTACAATTGTTTAATTGAAAGGAACCTTAGAGATCATCTAGCCCAATACCTTTTGCTGACCATAACCCTAGCAGGATATGCACTTTATATCACAACAGAGTACACAGCCATTCTTCGTGTTCTTTGCTGAGGCCTGTTCTAGATAATAGAGAGAAAATCACTTCTGTGTATATGCACCTACCTTTTGTTTGTTTGCATGCTGATTTGTTTGTTTGTGTTCATTCTGTCACAAGCCTACAAATTATTTCCCGGACACACTGATAAGTCACACCCCTTAGCTTTAAGAGTACAAATCTGATCCTACCATTCCATTTAGAAAGAGGATAGGAAAATAGAGCATGAAGACAGTGAGTTTGAGCAAGCCCATTTCCTGATGGTGCTACAGACATCTAAGTAGAGATACCAGGGGGGGTGTGTAAATGCACAGGGGTGAAGCAAAGATGTTTAGAATGGAGATATACCCATTGGAGGCCATGGATTGAATGAAGTATTATGAAAAAATTCTGTCTACGTTATTTTTTCTTAAAGAAGATGCCCTGAGGAATGTCAATATTAAAACAGAGGGACAGAGGTTTGGAAAAGACCAAGTGAAACAGAAAACCAAAAGGGTGACAAGAAAAATGTCCATATTATACAGATAAAATAAAATAAATATGCATTAGATTTGACAGACAGTGACATCCTGGGACCCTGATCTCCTGAAGTAGCGATAATGAGTCTTGGACAGAGTTACACTAATGACGACTGAGAAATGAATAGGAGACACCAAAGGATAACAAGATCATGCTTTCAACCAGCTTAACCAAAAAAGGAAGGAGTAAGCAAAAGTACAATAACTGGAGCATAGAGGAAAGATGATGGGATAGACATTGAAAATAAGAAAGGGGCATTCAACGGTTATAGCTGGAGTGGTAAATGTTAAAGGAACCGGTGCCATGGAATGTTAATAGGGTATTATAAGAGCACAGCTGAAGAAACCAGGTTTAGATAGGAGCAAAGAAACTGCTTCTACTGGACTAGGTGGGAAGAAGGAGAAGCTGGAGACCAATTCAGTGGATTGTAGCAAATAAGAGCAAGGACTTCAAGGAATCTGCACCTGATGAATTATTTCTTGGGTAAGGATGAGGCAAGATCCCTCACAGGAACAGTACCACAATGGTGATACTCCAGCAGCCAGAATTGGGAGGAAGATAATGGGTGGGTGAGTCCGTGTTGAGAGCAGGTCAGATGGAGAAGGTTTAAGAGAAAATATCTCTTAATTGTAGTTCTTTCCGCATTATGATATGTCACCATCTCACACAAGCATGTTATATGCATGAGATGTCATCACAGGATTCCTGATAAAGAGGGTGTGTATGCATCATGAATATGGTGGGGAGGAGAACAAAGAAGATCTAGAATATATTCTATGTTCACCTTATTCAAAGAAGCACTTGTATCAGCCAACACAACTCTCTCATTTGAGTTTGTTTTATTTTTATTTTAAAGCAAAAGCTCATCTTTTACACCCACCCCAAGATACTTATCTCTTTCAGAGATGAGGGGAAATGAGTTGAACTAAGCCATGAAACATCCTAAGATAGACCACAGTCTAGAAACTCTTTGTGTAGTCTGCATGTGAAGATTCTTCTATGACCTAAAATAGAAATTTGTATCCTCTTATTTTTCCCAATAATATAGATCCACATTTGCTAAATGTTGTGTGAGCAGCACTTAGCTTCCTGTAAAACCATGGGTTTGGTTATCCTGTAAACTCCACAGTAGGAAACAGAATTCCAGAAAACAGATGGGAATGTCTTAAGTGTGGTGATAATGAGTGAAAAAAAAAAGTAGTGAAAAAAGAATAATCCACCACATCATCCTGGATCTGCTCAAAGGTTGAACAGCTGAAAACAGACCAGTTGGTCTGATACAGGTTTAGATGCATTTACATTTAAAGGACTAAGACACTGTAAGCAAACACAGTTATATTTCTGCTTCCTGCCATCTCCAAATTAACAAGTATACATACATATCCCACAGTCGTTCCCAAATCAGCTCAAAGTTGAACATTCTAGGAACTGTTTTTCTCTTAGACCCAGCCCTCTGCTAAGGTACAGACCTAAAAGATGTCTTTTGATGTAGAAAGACACAGATCTTTAGCTGCTTAGAAGTGGTCAGCAGAGAATGATGATTATCACTTATAGGGGGCTCAATAGTCCACAGACTCTTTCAGTCACTGTTCATGACAGCCTTGCAAAGCAGGTATTACCATCCTTAAACCTTTTCATTTGAGGATACTGAGATACAGGGAAAAAACAAGTCATTGTCACACAGTCAGGAAGTAGCAGAAGTAGCAGAGCTCCAAGCACAGGTCATTTTGCTCCAAAATCTGCACAAACCATGCAAAGAGCTATATTTCAAAAAGAAGACAGGCCTGCTATCTCCTGATCAATAAGATGGTAGCTGAAAGTGAGTTTTTTCTTCTTGCAGTGATGGGTATCCTCTGAATGGGCTAAAAACTCTTGTTCCCTTCTCCTTGAAGTCAGTAATCATCAATGGCAGAGTGTTTTGTGTCAAAGCTACACCCCAATAAAGCTGATGTCTCTGATACCATTACCTAGCAAATGTTTTATATGCCTTGTCCAAAATCTGAAAATCTGAAAGTCAAACTAACCACCAAACAGAAGACTTCAAATGGATAAGGAGAATATGATGCAAGTAACACACCCTTCTGAGACTTGAGCAAATGCCATGGGTTCTGAGTCCCAGAGCTACACATGCACACAAAACATTGCTACAGTTTCAGGAGGTTGTTGATGCCCAAAAGCCCATTTATAGATCTATAAGCCAAAAGACCCAAGTTTCTGAGTTGGTTCTTCTGCCAACTCCTAGGGAAGAGCTTCCTTCCCATGTGCAACAACATGACCTTCTGCACTCCGAGGGTTCAAGTGTGGGTATCTCCTAGTCAGTCAGACAAAAATGAATACAGGGAGATGACAAGCTCCCCTATACCTGATGACAAATATTTCTGAAATGTAATCAATGGGTATTTGTCAATAAACATTTCAATTTTAGAATAAAAGTTCTTTATCACACCAAGCTTCATTTTCATTCATCAACTGGCACTCTGATTTCCCTCACCTAAACAAAACTCTGGGATCACAAGGAAGCTAGAGATGCTCACGGAACTCCATTTACTGAAATATGAGGGGGGTTACTCCAGTCAGAACAGATGTTTGTATCGCAGCTTATGTGTTTTTCACCAGTGAACAGCTGGGAAGAATTTTGTGCTGCCAAATTCAACAAAAAGAATTTAAGTTTGGAACAATAACTAGAGCTGACCAGCATAAAGAAATCAGAACAAGAGAGGTAAAATTATGAAAACTGCTTATTAAGTCATCACAGTAACAAGGATGTTTGTGTAGTAGATGCCCTCCACAAAGCATTGCTTAGGTCAAGAAGATAGTGAAGGAACACTTGAGCATGATATAGAAAAATGTTACTCAAGACCTTTCAGGGGGCCATAATTAAAGTAATTTACAGTAGGCTTCCCAATGGAGAAATATATGAAAGACGAAGGAAAGGCAGAAAAAAGATCAAATTATATTCTACAAGTCAGTACAAAGTAAAGAATTATGTCTTCTGATCTTCAGAGACTTGGGAAATAATAGAAAGATTCAAATTAGAAAAGATCTACCTCAGTGTTTTACATTGGTTTAATGCAGTTGTTCTGTTGTCAAGTATTTTTTCCTATGCAACCTTAAGACTGACCAGCTAACTATTTTGAACCCCCAGAGAGGAAAGCAAGTGTGTCAGGACAGCTGAGGCTCTTGGATTCATTCCAGAGACTGTGCACAGAGCTGTGGTCATGGACAAGACCCCTGAAATGTGCAGAGGCCATGCTCTTCCAAGCTAGATCTGAGAACATCCTGACAGCAATGGGGGGGAGTTGCATGATTAGTACGAGGAGTCCTAGAAGCCAAACCTAAGAGAGTTTCCTACAGTACTGCACAACTTGGTAGCCACAAACCACATGGGGCTAATTACATTCAAAATATAATTAGTCAAAATTAAATATAATTCAAACTTTGGTTCCTGGGATGTACCAGTCCTACTCTGAGCAGTAAGTCACCAAGGATAAGTGTCTGCCATATTGAACACTGGAAATATAGAATGCCGCCACCATGACAGGATGCTCCACAGAACAGCACTGACCAGGAGCAATGCTTCTCTGCTGGAACATGCATTTCAATCACTTGAAGACCTCATCAAAGAGCCTTGTGTTGTGTGGGTCAGAGAGGGAACTGAGAGTCTAACAAGCCACCAGTGAGGTTCCTAGTCCTGGCCTAGGGGCTACATTGTAAGCTGGAGAAGACACACCAGGAACCTGTCCCATGCTGGCTTTGGACTGAATGCTAAATCTTTCTCATTTTCTAACACAGAAAGCTCCTTTAATGTTCAAGTTGCAGTTCTACAAAGCAATGGCCATCAGACAAGGTAGGACTTGTCAAGTCCTTTTCCCTTCCCTATCTTTTCACTTTTGCACTTATTTCTGGTTTAAAAAATTCCAAACGTGGACTTTTTTAAAACAAGATGTGTGTGCAGAATCTCTATCTTTGCTCCTTTCCACTCTCTGCAATGGAGATTTCCTTAACAGAGAGCCTCGCTTGACATAATTTAAGCAGCTGTGTTTTCAGAAGATAAGAGCAGTCCTTTTAGAGCCTGGAGACAATGGTATCTTAAAGAGGAACAGCTAGACAGGTGCAGGGATTCTACTTGGCTGCATTAGTAAAATATATTTAGAGCAATGAAAGGGGAAAAAAAGATGCTCTCACAGCTTAAAAACAGAGCATTGCATCACAAAAGAAAACCACAGTGCCACAAGTAAATACCAAATAACAGTATATTTGTAGCAGGCCATTGTTTCCATAGAAATATCTCAATTGGGTTAGTCTTCAAAAACAAGCAGTTTTTACCTATGGTATACATAACTCAACACTCCACATTCTCTCAACTCATCGGCATGACTACCGATACAAAGCGGTGTTAACTTTTTCATTTTGATGGATGTGTCAGGGGAATTAAGAAACTGGTCTCTCTGGCTTTGCAGCTAATACTCTTCCCATTGTCCTGGGTTGTTTCGCTAACCAACACTGAAAAACAAATTTATACCCTACAAACGAAATAACTATTACAGACCTGCAATCTCTTTCCCATTGAGCTAATATTTACTCATCCAGAACTAGAATGCCTCACCCATTGGCCCATTAAGGGATTAGGACAATCATTAAGAGATTTCTGCTAAAAGCACCAAGAGAAAGCACTAAATATGGTATTCATTATTTGACCTTGCTGGGTTTTGTAGAATTTACAGTAACTACAAGTTAAAATGGATACCTATGCTAGTTTATAGAATAATAGCCCAGTGCAAAGGCATGAGTGAGCTGGTAATGAGGTCCCCTTCATGAGAATTTTCAGCCAGAATTGGAAGCCTGGGACCAAACAAGCAGAGCATCTTCTCACAACCAAGAAACCTGTCTGAAAAGGTCAGTATGAGGCTTCAGGGAAAGAGCAGGGTCCCAGGAAGTTGTACCACCATCCACACAACTGGGACACCAATGAGAGGAGAGGTGGACAGTTGGGGATGATAGGAGCCAGCATGGGCTCTCCCAAACACCTTGCTCATGAGCTATGATGGGAGACTTGGACCTTTCCTTGGAAGGAAAGGGGTACCAGCAGTGGCATAATTCAAGGATTTGTTTTAGAAAGCATATTCTGATACCTGTGAGGGGAGTGGGGTTAGAAAAGAAAGAGGTTATTAGTACTCAAGGACATACTCATAAAAGATGCACGTGTGTGTGCTCACAAGCATGAGAAAGCCTTCCAAAGAAAATAAAGAATCCATGGCTAATTTTAAAACCACTAATCTTGACCTAAATTAGGCACAAATTGGAAGCTGAATTCTTCCAATGCCAGCGCTAACCACCCACTCCTATGCTTCTCCCCTGGCAAGGTCTAGCGCATTGTACAAAGTGGAATCAACACTTTAGGCCACAGGGCACCATCTGGAAAAGCAAGAAGTCATTGGCCTCAATAGGAAAATAACCACAAACAGCAAAATGCTGCCAGACAAATATCTGCCTAGATATTTGCTTGTCGAACAAACACTTGTTGAACATGTCCTATACTCTGAGCATCACAAATGTAAATAAAGACAAACAGGACACCATTCCTGTGCCTTGAAACTTACAGACATGACACAGATGTGATAACATGGTGTAAGAAGCATGGCAGGCAGAGCTTGGCCCAGAGGCTGAGACCACAAAGAAGAAGCAGTTACAACTCAGGAAGGAGCAGGTGCTCTAAGCTGGATCTTAGAGACTCAAAACTCAAAGCAGTAGTCCCCAGACTTAGCAACACATGCAGCACTTGGGAGCTTGTAAGAAAGGGAAACCTTCATGTCATCCCAGACCAACTGAGCATCTATGTTCTATTATGATCCCGAGATTATGTGCCTGAACATTAAAGTCCGAGAAACACTGCTGTAAAGGATAAGAATGAGTTAGCCAGAGGGAGCTACAGGAAAGGGGAGATTTAAAACAAAGGGAAGAGCAAAAGCAAAATGAGAGCCATGAGAATGATTGTCCCTTGACCCCAGATTGCTAAAATCAATATCTAGAGTGCAGAATAAAGAAGAGGTGAGAGTGCTCAAAGAAGACACTTCGGGGAAAAGATAGATAGATGCAGATCAAACAGAGCCTTGTGACTTATGGCCACCTGGGAGTCCCAGGAGGCCCTTAAAAGGTTTTAGGCAGGAAATACTCCATTGGCAGCAGTGAGGAAGGGGAGAAAATTATGATAAATGTCACAGTACCAGACAGTGGAGATTGGGTGACCAGGGGCCAGAGTCAAGTGGCCTAGGCTCAAGGACTTGGAAAGGGAAACTTAGCCATACAAGACAAAGAAAGTTTTTCTCTAGAGTTACTCGCTTTCCTCTAGATTTGCACCAAAGAAGTAAAAGGAAAAACACTTAAGTGATCTTCTCCACTAGATCTTAGTTCCAGAAAAAGAGCTTATGCATGATTTCTAGAAAAATCATCTAAAAATGGAGATTATCTGGAGCATAAGTTCAAAATTCCTCTCTTTAGGCCCCAGGTACAAATCCATGGCAGTGGCCTGAGGGGTATAGATTTGTGCTCAACCGAGGTGATTCCAACATCAGGAAAACTGAGGCCTGGGGCAGGGGATGGGGCACACCTGCTGCTGCCACTGCAGGGGGTACCTCTTTGTACCCCCTATTCTCCTCACAACAAGCCAGCGGTTAGATGTGCTCCCATCACCAAATTAGCTATCTAGAAGGGGTATCCAGATCACACAATTCTCAGGCACAGAGCATAGAATAAAGGCTCACTTGTTACTGTTTAAAAAGATATCACACTCAAAGTACTAACTATACATCTTTAATGTTTTCCTTCCCACATATAATTCAGTCCCTGTTCATTCGGCACCTGTAATATACAGGAACCTAGTAAATATAGGCAATAAACTTGATTTTTCTGCCAAATAAAAGTTATCAGTTAATATTAGTATGAAATGACTCTCAAACACTGAAAAATAAATGAATATATAAAGAAATGTATGTATAAAGACAGATAGACAGACAGACAGACAGATGGATGCCTGACTTAGTGCTTTAATACCTCTTAAAAAGATGAGTCTAGAAAAATTGGGCAAACAGCATGACTAAGATTCTACAGAAGAGAAAACTCATAAGGATAACAAAATTGTGAGAAGATATTCATGTCTAACTCAGAGAAATACTAATTTAAAAACAAGATACCATTACACCCCAAGAGACTGGCAAACACTTTAAAGTTGAACATATCCTGGAGTATAAATGAGTACAAGCATTTTTGAAAACAATTTGGCATTACCTAGCAGAGATGAAGATGGCATAATGGATATTTCTACTCTCAGGAAGAAGTCTAGAGAAAGCCTAGAATATATGCAACAGGAGCAAGGTATAAAAACACTTAGAGTAGAAAACATTTATATGTAATAGGATAAATGAGAAACTTTTCAAATATTCATTTATAAGACAATGGAACAATAAGTTAGCATATGCATATACTTGTATAGATACATATAGCATATATATAATACTCTAATATTTGCTTGATATCTTTTATAAATAAAAACATTTAGTCCACACTTCATTTAGTGATTCAATGCTTTGTCGTCATCATCACCATTTCTACCATGTATTGATATATATGTTTGATGGGGTTTTTTTTGTTTATGGTATTTTTAAAAAATAACTTATTTATGTATACATATATTTCACATCATTTTACTCCCTGGGGGGTCACCCACCACCTCCCCTCCCAGGTTGCTCCAGCTGGTCCCCCCCACCCAGTTGTGTATAAAGAAAAGGATAGAAACCAAATGGTTTCACTAATATATTGATGTTTTTATATATTTCTTATTATAGAACACTGTAAGATTTAATATTTGGAAAATAAAGCAATGCCTTAACCCTAAGACCACACACTGAAAAATACTATAGCTGAAATTTATGCCCAGTAATTCTGAAGCCTAAGTTCTTACCTACCAAATATCAGAAATGTTTTCCTGAAAATATCAATCACAAGTCTGTGTTAAAACCATTAGCCTGAAGATGATGTAAGCACACAGAAAAATTAATCCCTCCAATGTTGCCTTATTCCTCAATGAAGCTAAAAAACCCAAAGCAAAATACAAAAAAAAAAAAAAAAAAAAAAAAAAAAAAAAAAAAAAAAAAAAAAAAAAAAAAAAAAAAAAAAAAAAAAAAAAAAAAAAAAAAAAAAAAAAAAAAAAAAAAAAAAAAAAAAAAAAAAAAAAAAAA
>PVHY01014465.1:8019-38524 GCA_004024945.1 Uropsilus gracilis | reverse complement strand
ATAGGTCTCTTTTGGGTAGATTCCCAAGAGAGCAATTGCTGGGTCAAATGGTAATTCCATTTTCATTAACTTGAGGGTCCTCCATACAGCTTTCCATAGTGGTTGGACTAGTTTACATTCCCACCAACAGTGTAGTAGTGTTCCTTTCTCTCCACATCCTCGCCAGCAATTCTTGTTGTCTGTTCTTTGGATGTGGGCCCTCTTCATGTTTTTAATAGCAGCTGTATTAAAATGGAATTCACATATTGTAAAGTTCACTTTTAGAGTATATACTTAGTGGTTTATAGCACAGAGACAGAATTGTGCAACTGTCTCCACCAATTTTGTAATGTGTTCATCATCCCCAAAAGAATTCTTACACTTTTTAACATCTTCTCTCCACTCTCATCCCTGCCCAGGCCTTGGCAACCATGAATCTGCTTTCTGTCACTGAGGATTAGTCTATTCTGGATGTTTCATGGAAATGGAACAATACAATTAAGTGCTCTTCTGTGATTTTTTAAATTTAGCATGTTTCCAAGGTTCATTCATACTGCAGCATGCATCCGCACTTAAGTCCTTTCAGTGGCCAAACAACATCCTTTAGCTTCTCCATTTATCATCACAGTTGATGAATGTTTCCACTGGTAGCTGTTCTAGTCAATTTTTCCCAGCCTGTTGTTTCCATTTTCTGCCATTCCTGCTAATTTTCCAACCCCAACCTAGCTAGGAATTGAATGATGCCATGACTATCCTTCCTTCACTTTAGTGGATCTCTTAAGGTTTTCAACCAATGGTATAGATTCGTCTGAAAATTCACTGTTCTAAACAGCCTTTCTCCCTTACAAATGACAGCAGAACTCACCTAAGATATACCTTACCAATGTGACGATTAAATGATATAGTCAGTATAAAACTCTTCAAAGTTATATATGTGGAGGGACTATACTACTATTTTTCTGGTGACCAGTTCATACTCAGGATTCAACTAAGACGTTTTCAGATGTCTCATCTTCTTGACCTTCTCAACAGTGTAAATTGGAACATAAATTCTTAAGGACAGAGATCACCACACCCAATTCTGTGTAGAAGAGTCTGAAGAAAACCTGGGTCTTCAACTGACTAATTTACCTAATAATAGGTAATATTTACTCTTAGTGTGAGTCACAGTGTGTGCTTAGCACTTTACACGTACATCACATTTCTTCTTCAATATGACTTCATGAAGCAAATACAATTATGAACTTCATTTTCTGTATGAGTAAATATTCGGAGGCAAAGAAACTTGCCCAGAGCAACAGAAACTGACAAGACTAGGCAAGGTAACAAAAAACAGGCACAAAGATACTTGGATGAACCTTGCTAGAAGAAAAGTAACTCTAGAGAAGTCAATCAACAGTGACTTCAGGGTTTTAGCTGAAAGTCAGAGCCACTAAAGTAAAAGACTCAGGGAACAGATGATTAGTTTAGTACTAGACATACTCACTCTGAAGTGAGAATATTTGGTAGGCAACTGAAAATTTAAGATTGAAGTTCAGAAGATGGAATGGAGATTAAAATTTGGAAGTCATGAGTGTATTTCACTAGGAACTAGACACCATAAAGTCACTCATAAAGAATGAGTTGGACAGTAAGAGTTTTTGGAAAATGACTCCATTTTTTCAACTCCATTTGTTTCATTTTTGCTCAGATCTTGTCTTCTACCAAAATGCCCCTCCAACATTCTCCCTCCAGTTTATTATTTTTATAGTACTTATAACTATCTAACATAAGACTTAGGCAGGCAACTTGGAATTCTTCACTGATGAATTTCAAATACTAAGAAAAATAACTGACTCATAGTGCACCCACATCAACTATTTCTGCGGAAAACAGGTGTTTTCGTATCTCCCTTTGAGTCAAGGTCATATGCATAAATGATTAATCCTTAAATCCAAAAATGTAAAAGAACTTTACATCACTGTGGAAAGCATGTTAAATACTAGAAATCTGCAGTAAAGAAGACCTTTAACTGTTACTGTGACTCTGAGAAACCCAAGGTACCACAAGATGGCTTATTTTCATTAACAGCAAACTAGGATAGTGAATTCCAGGAGTATCTGCTTATATCCTAAAATTAACTGCTGAGACAGCTGAGAAAAGTCTTTGAAAAAAGACAAAAAATGAAGACTTTATTATATTTGTAACTAAATTACCAAGTACTATTAACAGAAAAATAGGAAATGTATCTTGTACATTTTTTTGCACTAGTAGAAAAAAATTACATTGACAAAGGTACTGGAAAGAATTATCATGATTAATGTGTGCAAGACAATGGACAGTGGAGAAGAAAGATTTTAGTAAGACCATGTATTCCTGAGGAGACTGAAAGAGAAATATTGCCCTAATCCATCTCAATCACCCAGTCTGGAAGCAGGTAAGTATAAATGATGGCTTTTCTTTTTGGGGGGCTGGGGAGAGGGGGTGGTAGGTTAATTACTGAAATGTGAGCTAAATTCTAAACAAAGAACCTCTACAGATATATATGACTAAATATCCAATGAACGAAATTTAAAAGCATGATAATATAAAGAAAAGAAGTTATCACACAAACAGGAATTGTATCCCATAGAAGAGGTAAGGAGGAACTGCGTCAGGTGCTTGCCAAATGGCTCAGCACCTGAGCCTGGTGGGTACACCACGTGCGTGGGTTCATTCTACTACATGTGAGAGACAGAATTTGACACTGTACTAGTGTTCTCCTGGGAAAGTGTAAGACTTCACTAAAAGGCAACCAGCAAGCAGGAATAATAGCAGAAATGTACTTTTCAGCCGCTTTGTTGCAAATACTTTCACAAATAAGGTGGAGGAAAAAACCCAATAAATTTAATTTTCCCTAAAACTCACTCAGATTTACATCTCTGAAACAGAAGTCAAGAGTCCACTGGATTTTGGCCGGGCATGGTGGTGCAAGCCTGTAAGCAGCATCCTAGGAAGCTGTGGAGCTGCGGTCAGGGCCAGGGATCACAGTTCGAGTCCCACCAGGGGCACAATGTGAGACTTAGTTCCAAAAAAAAATAGCTGGGTGTGGTGGCACGTGCCTGTAATCCCAACTACCTTGCAAGCTGAGGCTGGGCACTGCTTGAGTCTGTGGTATCCCGGGCAATGTGAGCCTGCAGTTCCACAGGCAAAAAATAGCAAGACCAAGTTTCAAAAAAAAAAGAGTGCAGTGGATTTGACAAGTGACTCTGAATCAAGAAAATGAAAGAAATTCTGTTTCCAAGATTTCAGAGTGTGTTTCTCTACAGGAATAAAGTAAGTTCAGGCTGGGCATGACGGTGGCTCGTGCTTGTAAGCTTCAGCCTATGAAGCGGCCGGGGCTAGGGATCGCGGTTTGAGTCCCACCTGGGGCCCGTAGCGAGACCTAGTTCCAAAGAAATAGCTGGGTGTGGTGGCGCACATCTGTAATCCCAGATACCTGGGAAGCTGAGGTTGGGGATTGCTTGAGTCTGTGGTACCCCGAGCAACGAGAGCCTGCGGTTCCACGGGCAAAAATAGCAAGACCTCGTCTCAAAAAAAAAAAAAAAAAAAATAGAGTAAATTCAAGGATAAGGGTGCACATTAAGGGAGGGATTAGGTTTATGGAACACTCAAATCACTGGTGGTCTATTTTTAACACCAGTAACTAAATCTTCCAGGGACATTTCAAATACATCATAGAAGATATAAGTGGAGCAAAGGCAAGAACAAATTTCAATCCTCTATTCCTGTTGCTAACCTCTCAAATCATGGTTTTTAAAATGAATCTGTTCCAGATTAATCTACCAAAGTTGACTTTTTTAATCCTCTGGCTTTCAATCTTAGAATAAATCAAAGATATAACTAGAACATCTATTTCTGACTTAAGGCATGCTCCTTTTATACTAAAATGAACTGAACCTAAGAGAAAAGAGCAATACGATTAGCTATATAGATAAGTATTTTAACTACTACTAAAATAAATATCGTATCTCCATTTGAAATCTCCGGCTGGGCGTGGTGGTGTGCACCTGTAATCCAAGCACTGGTGGCACGAGGCCAGGGATCGTTTAAGTTCGCGGGTTCGAGACCACCCTGGGAACATAGCGAGACCTGGTCTTGAAAAAAGGAGCCGGGTGTGATGGCAGGCAACTTTAATCCCAGCTACCTGCAAGGCTGAGGTTGGGGATTGCTTAGGTCCATGGGATAGGACCGGACAACATAGAGGGAGGGAGGGAGGGAGGGAGGGAGATAAAAGTAAATCTCAGTACTATTAGGCAAACAGTAATACTAGGCAAACTTCTAGAATTCACAGAAACGACAATGGTTGCTGCTAGTGCAACAGTTAATACACGCTGGGATTATGCTAATCTCTGTAACTGAGCTTACTTTTAATACTTAGATAGGGAGAATATGAGCGTTTGGATCCCTGTAAAGTGAAGACATGGAGCTAAGATATTTACAAAAATCCCCCAGATAATAAGACAATAATGCAAAGTAAAATAAACCAGTGAACCGACACAGTTGATATAAAGAAAGATAACTGATTTCAACTGGATGGAGAAGGTCTGCTATCACGCTAGAAATTTTTAACTATAGGGAATGGGATATGAGTGAGTATAGTCTTTAGGATATTAAACTCAAATTTAGCCTAAATTTAACATTTCCACAAAGCCATGTAGTAAATAAATTAAACACGAAACTGCTTTGGGGGTGGAAAATGAGTTCATGAAACAAACTTTTTAAATACACAAAGGAACAAAACACTGAGCAAGAACAAACAACAAAATAGAAAGATTAGAAGCCTACTTGAAAAGAATCTCAAGTAATATTATTTATAGTAAATTGAGAAAGTAAAAATAATTCCATTATTATTTTTAAAAAGTGAGAAAATTCAAGTTACATAGTATTTTGCATTTCTGAAACTGCGAAGTGAATTCCTGGATGATAAGCAGGAAATGTTTTTCTGCAAGTTCTAGAATTCTCTGTATGTCCCCACCAAATATATAAAAATCTTAGTACCTAAAACTTCAAGAAATCCTCTAATAAATACAGATTTTTGCACAACTAACAGTTACCATATCAATCAAAAGTCTACTCAATCTGTTAGAATTCTCATCTTATAAGGCTTGCTCTTCAATCCTAAGATTCCAATCTTGCTGCATTTTGCTTCAGTCAGAAATACGTAGGTTAGTTGTAAAAAAACATTTCCAGCAGACGAGACCATGGCTTGCTTGTACATCTGACTTTAATTACTGCTCTAAACAAGTATCTCTATACCTATTATGGTGTTCGTTCTATCTATCTATCTAATCTATCTTATCTAATCTATCTTATCTAATCTATCTTATCTAATCTATCTTATCTAATCTATCTATCTATCTATCTATCTATCTATCTATCTATCTATCTATCTATCTAATCTAATCTATCTATCATTCATTCATTCATTCATTCATTCATTCATTCATTCATTCATTCATTCATTCAGTTTTGGAGACTAGATCTCATTATTTTTGCCCGTGGAACTGCAAGCTCACATTGCCCCGGGTACCACAGACTCAAGCAATGCCCAGTCTCAGCTTCCCAGGTAGCTGGGATTACAGGCACACGCCGCCACGCCCAGCTATTTTTTTTTTTTTTGGAACTAGGTCTTGCTATGTGCCCCCAGCGGGACTCGAACCGTGATCTCTGGCCCCATCGCAGCTTCCTAGGCTCCTACTTACAGGAATGTGCCACCATGCCCAGCCCCACGGTGTATTTTTATACATTACATCTGTAGAAAGCAAATCATTGGTAATGTCGGTGTTAAACCATTTCATCAGGCAGACAGTAATATATTCTCAGAAGAATATAACATAAGACACTATCCAAACCAAACTGGTATGATTTAATAATCTCTTAGAGTAACAAGGCACAGTAAAATTAGTGCAAAGAAGTTTGTAGGCATTAAGAATATGACCTTAGGTGGATGAATCTAAGGTAGTTTAAATTTCCATTGCTAATTTTTATGGCAATAATATCAAAAATATTTGAGTTGAAATGAAAGAACCAGAAATGTTCTTGGGAGCTTCACAGTTTTCTAAGATGACAGCGCTGCATGGATTCTTGAGGGTTGGTTTGTTGGTGTTTGGTTCATTTTTTAAGTTCATTTTTCAAAAACTTCAAGTATTACTGGTTTGCATTGCTTATTACTTTAAGCGCAGCACAGCCCCTCAGCACCACCAGGTGCAATAATCGTAACACACTACCAAAGCACCCACTAACCATCATCCCAGTCCACTTGCACTCTCTCCCAACTTGGTTCTCATTCCTCCCCCTCTGATGCCTCAGCTTTATGTTGACCTTTCAAGGGTTAGTTTTTAAGTTTGATTTTATCTGAGTTTTGTTCAGTTTCTCTATTCCACATAAAATTGGTGCTATCCGTATTTTACTACTAGCCTATTTCACTTTGCAAAGTTCCCTTCCAGTTCCATCCATATTGCCACAAATGACATGAGTTTATCTTCTCTCATGACTATCATTCAGTATAGTATATATGTATATAGCATATCTTCTTGATGCATTCCTCTGTGGGAACACTTAAGTTGTTTCTTTTTTTTTTAATTCTTTTTTTTTTTTTTTTTTTTTTTTTTTTTTTTTTTTTTTTTTTTTTTTTTTTTTTTTTTTTTTTGAGACTAGGTCTCGCTATTTTTGCCTGTGGAACTGTAGGCTCATGTTGCCTGGGGTACCAGACTCAAGCAATCCCCAGCCTCAGCTTCCCAGTAGCTGGGATTACAGGCACGCACCAACACAGCACCCAGCTATTTTTTTGGGGACTAGGTCTCGCTAAGTTGCCCTGGGCGGGATTCAAATCGCGATTCCTGGTCCCTGCCACAGCATCCCAGGCTGCTGCTTACAGGCACGTGCCACCATGCCTGGCTAGGTTGTTTACCTTAGCTATTGTGAACACAGCTGCAATAAACATGTAAGTACAAGTCTCCTTTTGAATTAGTGTTTCCGTACTTTTCTTAGATTTCTAGGAATGGAATTTCTGGATCTTTTGGCAGATGCACTTTTAGTCTTTCGAAGAAATTTCCACACTGTTTTTCCAAAGGAATGGACCAACCTGCACTTCCAAATAGTGTTAAAAGGTTTGTTTTTTCCACAACCTTGCCAACACTTGTTTTTGGTTTTTGTGATGTCTATCTGACATCCTCACAGCTATGGTGGTATTTCATTGTGATTTTGATTTGCATTTTTGTGATGGTAAGAGATGAACATTGTTTCACTTTGGAGAAATGCCTACTTAGTACTTTTGTCCAATTTCTGATTGGGTGGTTTTCTTAGTGATAAGTTGTATGAGCTTTTTGTGACAGACTACATCACAAAATCAGTGACAGACTACAGAGGACAAATATTTTCTCCTATTTAGCAGTTTTCTTTTTTTTTTTTCATTTTAGTTTTGATTTCTTTTGCTGAGTACATTTTAGAGCTTGATGTAGTTACAATGCCTAGACTCTCTTTTGCTTTCCTTGTTACTAAAAACAAACCTGCAAAGACATCACTGATCCTTATGTTGTAAGCTATTTTGCTTATATTTTCTTCAGTGTACTTTATGGTTTCAGGTTTTACATCCATGTCTTTTACACATTTTGAGTTGACTGCTATGTATGGTATGAGACAGTGGCCTAGTTTCCATTCTTCAGCGCGCTATTGTCCAGTTTCCCAGCACTACTTACTTACTGAAAAGGAATTCCTGGTTCCAGTACAGATTCATGGCTCCTCTGTCCTAAATTAGGTGTGGGTTTATTTCTGGGTTCTCAATTTTATTGCACTGGTTCATGTTGTCTGTTTCTGTTCCAATACGATGCTGCTTCAATTACTATGGTTTACAGTAAAGTCTGAAGACTGTAAGTGAGATACTGCAATTCTTCTTCCTATCATGATTAGCTTGCTCTTGTTGGTCTTTTGCAGCTCTATACAAATTTCAATGTTTGTTCCATTTCTTTGAAGAATGCCATTGAAATTTTTATTGGGAATAACATTAAACCTGTATACTGCCTTGAGTAGGATGGGCATTTTGAAGTTGATTCTTCCAACCCATGAGCAGAAAGTATCTTTTCACTTTATATCTTCTATTGCTTTCAATAATGTCTGATAGTTTTCTGTTATATAAGTTCTTCACTTCCTTTGTTAGGTTGACTGCTAGGCATTTAATTTTCTTTAAAGTGATTGTTAATAGGAGCATTTTCCTAATTTCTTCCCTTGAACTCATTTTTTTTTCTCTTATTGAGACCAGGTCTTGCTAGGTTGTCCAGAGTAGTCCTGATCCAGGATCACATCTGAGTAGTCTAGATCCCAGATTGGATCTGGGATCCCACACTCAGGCAATCCCCAGCCTCAGCCTCCCAGGCAGCTGGGATTACAGGCACACGCAACCACCCCCAGCTATTTTTTTAAGACTAGGTCTTTTTATGTTGCCCTGGGCAGGTTTCAAACCCACAGACTCAAGTGATTCCTAGTCTCGGCCTCCCCTCCTAGGTTGGGGTTAAAGGTGCACAGCACTGCACCCGGTTACTTCATGTTTGAATACAGGAAAGCAATTGATTTTTATATACTGACATTAAAATCTGCCACTTTGCTGAAGTTATTATTTCAACTGGTTTTTCAATGGAATCTTTAGGGATCTCTATACTGCCATGTCATTGGGAAAGCTTTCAATTTTGCTCAATTTAAACGACATTAGCTGTGGGTTTGTCATATATTATGTTAGGATATATTCCATTTATCCTGTTCTTCAAAGGTTTTCATCATAAATGGATGTTGAATCTTATCAAGTATTTTCTCAGCATCTACTGATATAATCGTATAGTTTTTTTTTTTGAAACTCAGTCTCGCTATTTTCGCCTGTGGAACCACAGGCTCACATTGCCCGGGGTACCACAGACTCAAGCAATCCGCAGCCTTTCCAGGTACCTAGGATTACAGGTATGCGCCACCACGCCCAGCTATTACTTGGGACTAGGTCTTACTGTATTGCCCCAAGCAGGACTTGATCCACAATCCCAAGCCCCAGCTGCTTCATAGGCTGAAGCTTAAAGGCACAAGTCCCTATGCCCAGATTAATAATATAGTTTTTATCTTTTTGATAGGTGGTGATACATTTTCAAATGTTAAACCTACATCCCTGCTATAATTCCATTTGGTCATGGTATATAGCCCTTTTACTGCATTGTTAAATTCCGCTTGCTAAGGGTTTTTTGTTTTAAAAGGATTTCTGCATCTGTGTTCATTAGATTTTATAGTGTGTGTGTGGGTCTTGTCTTTGGTTTTGTTGTTAGTGCATTGTAAGCCTCATAAATGTGGATATAGTCTTTCTCAATGTTCTGAAGAGTTTAAGCAAGCTAAGTATCACTTCATCCATGAAGGATCAGTAGAGCTCATTTGTGAAGTCAGCAGGTTCTGGTGCTTTTCCTTTACTTGGGAGAGGGTTCCTTACCATTTCCATTTCCTTATTTGTGATTGGTCTGTTCGGGTTTTCTACCCCAGACAGTGGAGAAAATATATGGATATGATCCTAGGAATCTGTTTACCTCTTCTAGCTTATTGAATTTATTAGCATAATAATTCACAGTAGTCAATTACAACCTTTGAACTTCTGTGGTGTCTGTTGTAACTTCTCTTTCATTTTTCATTTTGGATCCTATTTACTTGACTTTTCTGCCCTATATTTTTAGTGAGCCTTGCTAGAGAATTCTGTTTATTTTTTTCAAAGAATCAGCCTTTGCTTTCATACAATTTTTAGGTTGTCCTTTTGGTTTCTAATTTACTTATTTCTCTTCTAGTTTTTATTTCTTCTCTTGTGCTGACTTTTGGTTTTATTTGCTGTTTTTCTTGTTCCTTGCAATGAGACATGAGGCTACTTACTTGAGTTCTTTCTTGTTTCTTGATGTGGTCTTGTAATGCTTTTGCAGTGCCCATGAATTCTGTGAGGCTGTGTGTCCTGAATGCCATTTGTCTTCAGGTATTTTTTAATTTCTTAATTTTCCTCATTAGCCCAGCCGCCTTTTAGTAGAGCGTTGGTAAGTGTAGAGTATTAGAGGATATTCCTATTCCCTAGGAGCCTTTTCTGTTTGTTCCCCGGTAGTTATTTCTATTATGATACCCTTCATGGTCAGAGAAGATGCTTGGTATGATTTCAGTCTTCATGAATTTGTTGATACTTGTAATCCAGTGTAGTCAGTCCTGGGGAATGTCACATGAACACTTGAGAAAAATGTGTATTCTGCCTTTTTTTGGGTGCTGGGCTCTAAAGCTATGTATTAGGTCCAGGTGGTTCAATTTTTTAGTATATCCCATTTATTTTCTGTATTGTTGCTCTGTTGTTGTACTGTCCATTGGTGAGAACAAGGTAAAGTTCTCTACTACAAATGTATCTTTCTCAGAGTCTGAAGTGTCTTTATTTGGTGAGTATGTATTTTTGATTATTTATGTCCTGAGGTATTTTTCCCTTAACCATTATTACAAAGTGTCTATCCCAGAATTCAATTACCTTTTTAAACTGGAAATCAATTTTGTATGATACAAATATGGCTGTGTCTGTCTTCCTTTGGGTCTCATTTGCTTATGGAATTGTTTTCAAGTTCTTTACTAAGAAACTATATTTACCTTTGGAATTCAGGTGCATCTCCTAGATAGTAAAAATGTATTTTCCTAATCCAACCAGATAGTCTGTATCTTTTAATTGGTGAGTTCAGTCCATTTAATACTATAGTGATTACTAAGGTACGAAAGTCTTCTGTTGCCATTTTTGCTTAAATTTTGTGTTTCTATTTAATTCCTATTCAGCTTTTTGAGCATGTTCCTCTCATCAGTTCAAATATGAGAGCTACTATAATATTTCTTCTGCACGAGTAGGGTCAGATTTTTGCAAAGTCCTTCAGTTTCTATTTGTCTCAAAAAGGCCTTTATTTCTCCCTTAATTTGATGGAGAGTCTTGTAGGAAAGAACATTCTTGGCTGGCTGTTTTTACTTCCGTTTTTCTGTAGATGAAGAATTTTATTTGATTAGAACTTTGCAAATGAGAATTAGGGGCTGTCTCAACAAAATGTCTTTCCTCTGAGATGAAGGAAGGAAGAAGTAGTAACAGGCAGCAAAAATATTTTAGAAATTGCTTAAAGGAATCATGTGGACTAATTCTCATAAAAATGACTCTGAATTATGTAGTAACTATTTTCGCATTGTTGATGTAGATGTAGATGCAGGATCTACAAGTTCATTTGTTCAAGGTCATATCCATGGTTGGAGCTGGGTTTCAAACCTAGGCATTTTGGCTCCAGCATTTATGTATGTAGACTGCTACACTGTGCGAACTCAGCAGCCTTGCCTTAGGAAGGAGAACTATCTCGTGTTAATCCCACCACTGTCTGGCCATTTTGGTATTAAGTTTCTTGATCCCATCATTCCATTCTCACTAGTCCATAGTGTTTCTTCTGAAAAGTATGTTGTTAACCTGATTTGGAGTCCTTTATAAATTATTTCATCCTTTCCTTTTGTCAACTCCTATGTTCTTCACCCTGAAGTCTTGGACATTCTATATGACATATTTTGTTATAGTTCTCATTTTGTTTAGGTATACTGGCACATGGACTTGTGTATTTAGTTCTTTCTCTAGGTTCAAGAAGTTTCCTTTCTTGTTTTTTTTCAAGTTCTCTTTTCCTTTAACTCTTCTTCCTCTGGGATAACCATTATTCTTACGTTGTTTTTCCTAATTCATATAGTTCTAAAAGTATTTAATTTTTTTAGTATAGTTTCTCTTTATTATTGTCTTCCTCGATTCTTTGAACATCTTCATCTTCACTTTCACAGATGTATTGTTCTATTTGGTCTAGTCTACTCTCATAGGTTTCTCCAGAGTATTTTTCATCTGCTCTATTGATCTTTTTCTAACTTGCAAATCCATCACTTTCTTATTTAAAGTTACAATTTTGATCTTGTATTCACTGATTTCATATCTCAGGACTTTGATTTTTCTGAATTTTCTTATTGTTTTGATCTGCTTTCTGTGTTCTTTGAGTTTACCATGGTAAGTTTAAATTTTGTATCTAAGAGGAAGAACAGATCTTTCATGTTTTTGTGGTTGAGTTCTGAAGACTAGTTGTCTTTCTTTGGTGTAGTATTCCTCTGAGAACTCACACTGCTACTTATTATGCTTTTTTATTGTTCCATTCTTTGCTTGCAGGGCTGTGCTGCTATGAGTGGAGCTTCTGCTAAGCATAGTTTTAATCTCTGCACTAGATCAGAGGTGTTATAGGTGAGTCTGGGGGTTTCTGGTGCAATGTGGGTCTTCCCCGTGGCCCTGCACCTTACTTTGGAAGAGATATAAATAAAGAGGAATTATAGGACTTCTAATTTCTATAAAGCACATTTAAAAGTCAAAAAAAGAAAAAAAAAGAAAAAGAAAAAGATAAAACTAGAAGAATGTCGAGATTCATTACATCCTGACCTCATGTAATCATGCAAAAGATAGTCATTTCTTTTCAAGGTGTCCTCTGGTTTACTGCTAAAGAACTGATAGCTTTTTTGAAGATGCCCATGAAATACACTAATTACTTGCATTTTGAAAAATGTATCATGGTAAGAAGATTACTTAACCTAGAAATATGTTTCTAAATTTATCCCTGGGCACTCTTTGGCATATTGGGACACCAAGTGACAAACAGTTTAAAAGAAGAATAAAGGCCATGGGTGAATATAAGTAGGATTTTGGTGCTGGGACAGCTTTACCTTTATTGCAGTTTTGAGATACAGTTTGTATCATCTTTAATGTGCATCGCCTATGATTGTTTTTGCTTTTCTTTCTGTTAGCTACTTTGATGTCTTTTAAACATTGTCTTCATTAGATTCTCTTATTTTCTGATCTACCAAATCACTAGTTGAATGGCAATTCTTTGGTGGGTAAGTGAAAAGAGACAATGACATGTCGAATAATTTTCTCAAGCAAAGAGGTATGGAGGGCAAGGGGGAGAATGCCACACCAAAACCCAAGATTATTTTTTTTAAAGAGTTACTGATCAAAAAAGGCCTAGTTCATCTCCTTACGAAGGAGAAAGCTTCCTATAATGATGATGGCCCCATGAAAACTGACCATTAGACGCCAGTCTGTTGAGGAAACTGGTGACAGATTTTTGTCTGTCCCAGATGTCTTGCATGATTTGTTTTTTTGTTCTGGTTCATTAAGTTGAACTAGATGTTCTATAATTCCAAGGAAGCACACACCTCAAACAGATGTGCAAGAATAACCTGTGTTAACTGAATTTGGTGAGAAAGACATCTTAAAAGAAGGGATAAAGTTTTTGGCTTTTTTAATTTACCTATCTAACGGATACATCAAAACAGACAAAAAAGTACTGAAGATGTTGGCAACTAAAACTTTCCTTAGAACATATCTAGATTAACTACTGGAGGGAACACTCATTTGTACACGTATAAAACTTAACCTGGCAGGATTTGAGGGCAAATTATAAGGCATAGGGCAATGTTGCAGCAGAAGGGTTATACTGACTTACTAAAAGTCATAATCCTGGAGGATACTCATTTCATAAGTTGGTAAGACCCAGATTACTTTTGAGTAAAATTTTAAAAACCAATGGTTAGGTTCTTGGGTTTTAGGAGATGCAACATTAAAAAGAGATCATTTTGAAATGAGAAGAATACTTTGAAAATAATGATAGTATTATTACAGGAAAAATGAAACTTTTAAATGACAAAGTGGAACAACATTAGAAATATCTGTAAATTAATCAGAGAAGGTACTTTGACTTTTCAGAACTAAAGACCTTTGATGTCTTGATTGCTATTTTCTGAAATTGAATATTAAAGAGGCCTTGCACAGAGGAGCACACTTTAAGTTTAGAGTTGACTGAGTTTTAAAATTCAGAGAAAACAGGATTATGGATTACAAACCAGCATAGTCTGAAGAACTGGTTCATATGAATAAACACCCTCTCACCCAAAAAAAGAAAGAAAATTCAAGAAACCATGACATGGTGACATATACCTCAGAGGTATTTTGTTTATCTGCAACTTTGATTTGTGCTTTTATACAATGGAGAAATACTTTTGCAGGCTGTCCTAAAACATAAACATAGCACTGAGGAAATCAGACTCGGAAATCAAGGAAGAGTCAATTAAAAAAAATAACTCAAACACTGATTGTTTCTCATGTTCAGCAAGCATATGATTATTAGTGGCAGAACAGCTTACCTGGGAGAGGGCTTTTCCTTGAACTCAAGTTCTGAGAATCCACAATTTCTTCTGTTTGCCCATCTTCTTCTACTATTGTTTTGTTCTGAATCTCTTTTGCATCTTCACCAAGACAAGTTCTTATGCTCTCATCCTCTTCTAAGACTCTCTGAACTGTGGTGTGAGCACCAGCAGAACTAACATTAGTGGCAGCAACAGGAACAATAACTGGTGTGGAAGGAGGAGATACTGGAGGAGTTGGAGGAGATGGAGAAAAGGAAGAAACTGTAGAAGGGGCTATGGGAGTTGAAACACACTCCATTTTCATTTCTTCTGGGGAATTTTCCAGAATCTCCAATTCAAGAGTCAACGGTAATGCCTCCTGTTTTACTATTTCCACAATGCTCTCTGTGGCTGGTAATTTTTCACTAACTCCATTCATTTCGTTAATTAAGTTAGTACTAGAAATTAGTGGAGTATCATTAGGTGCTACATTGCAAGGTGTCTTGCAAATATCATCATCAATTTCATCTGTTGGTGAAGGATCTGATGTTTCTGTGCAAGATGTAGGACTGGGTATAGGAACTGTATCTTCTTTTGAAAAAGAAAGTTCACATCTGTCATCTATAGGAGTGGTGAATATTGGTTGGCTACTAAGAACAGCAGAGATGGGGGAAGCAATTGTATTACGAGTAACTGGAGAAACAGTGGCAGGTGAAGAAGGCAGAGGAAGCTCTGATGAGGAATCTACTGGAGCAGTGTCAGAAGTCTGGCCTGCTTGTTCTTTCTTCTCTCCACTAAGGACGAGCCTAAGAACTGGGGAAGAAGACTTTAACACTGGATCGGGTTTTGGCTTCTCTTCTGTGGAAGAAAAAAACAAAAAAGTTTTAAAAATAATTCTTTTATTAAAAATGATGTCCTTGGGTGAATCTTTGATTTTCTTTCTTTTTTTTTTTTGAGACTAGATCTCGCTATTTTTGCCCGTGGAACCACAGGCTCACGTTGCCCAGGGTACCACAGACTCAAGCCATCCTCAGCCTCAGCTTCCCATTCCCAGGTAGCTGGGATTACAGGCGCATGACACCACGCCCAGCTATTCTTTGGGACTAGTTCTTGCTGTGTTGCCCTGAGCGAGACTCGAATCACGATCCTTAGCCCCAGCTGCTTCATAAGCTGAAGCTTACAGGCACGCACCACCATGCCTGGCTGAATCCTTAATTTCTTGACCTAACCTAAAACATGGGTATCAGGGGACTTGTGCCATTCCAAAAACAGATTTATATTTCAGGTATACTTATTAACTTTATCTTCAATACATATAAAGTATATTCTGGAGTAACAGGAGTCAATTTACCAAATGATTATGTCAACAATATAAATAATTATATGCTTTCATCAAAACTAAAGTTAATCTATTCTTGGGCTGGAGGAATGGGTATATCTTTGACAGTCTTTTAAAATATTTATCACATCATATTCCCTGTAGAAATGTGTATACCAAGGATACACTACAGTGGGAGGACAGTACAAAGAAAATACTAATTTTTTAAAATCTGTTATTTTTTATTATTGTGATTTTAGGGACGTTTTTAAAATAATATATTATTTGTATGAAAAACTGCTAACATGACATACTATGACAGATTGGAGAGTATCCTGGCAAGGCAAAATTTAAAAACCACCCCACCAGATTAGTCATAAAAGGAGTTTCCTTCTCTTTAAAACAAACAAACAAACAACAACAAAAAAAAAACCTGTTAAGAGGTAGTGAGCATATGATACTATTATAATGTAATTTGGTATTAATGAAATTATCAGTGAAAGTTCCTAACATAAAAACCCACCTACAATTTAAATAAACTTTCATTTTTTTTAAAAGAGGGCTATAGTCATAAATAATGTTAAGGGATAAAAATGGAAATTTATCTTCTAGCTTCAACTTTAAGATTTTCTTGAAGGTGAAACCAAAGTTAATATTCACATAAGTGCAACAAGAAAGAACATTTAATATATATGTCCGAAATTTCTAATGACAAAGAGTAAGAGTGAGACTGAATGATAAATTGATAATCACAACAAAGTGCCAGGAAAATGTAAGGAATTTTAATTAATGAAAAGGTCCATATTCTAAAATTTCCAGGTAAACTGGTATGTGATTCATCCCTGAGATGATAAAATAAAGGTGATTTAGACTGGTTTCTAGTCTTTGGCTTCTTTAGCAGTGAAGCAACAGATACTCATGATTATGTTCATCAAATGTAAATTAAGTATTTTTTAAATAAATACTAAGAGACAATCTAAGAAAAAGGAATTTTACTTTCTCTGTCAGAAATCTTCATGTCAGCAAAAAGGAGTATTAAGAACAAACTACAGTTAAGTCTGCCAAACAGACTATGCTATGTTAACCGGAGAATAGTAAACACAATCATTAAACAATTAAGAGTTATTTCCATTTCAGTCACTGCAAATGCACTACTGATTATAAAGCTCACTTTAATTTATGGGCAACAGAGGTTAGTGCTTCTAAAATTGGACTGCCTATTACTGCAGCGACGAATTAAAAGTATATCAGAGTAACACCCTTTAGGACCCCCAAGTGAAACTTAGATAAATTAATTAAGATGAAAAAAAATTTCTCTAACAATTTATATATAAGAGAACATATCTATTTAATTATTAATTTGGGGAAACAAAATTTCTGGTACTAAGGAGAGAAAAAAATCAAAAGCAGAACTATGACTGAACCTGCTATATACTCTCGAGAAAAATCTAACACGAAGAAAATAGAATACAAAAAATTTAACTCTTTTGAGAGCTCCTCATTCTGAAGGAAGTCCTTTTAATTCATTCATTAGATTTGTAATACAAGAATATGAAAAAGTACAACAGATCTACTAATAAGGAATATTAACTGTCTCTAAAAACCTTTATTATTAAGAGTATGACTTACTACTGAGTATGTCAAACTATATCTTAATAGTGTAAAACTAATACACTACATGTAAAATGTTTATACTATTTGGCCATCCTTAGAAATCTGTGGAAATTAAGAAATTTTTCTAAGGTAATAACCATGCAAAAGTGAACAAATATAGATGACTGAACTATTTAAGGCACTAGTATAATATAAAGAAATGATGGTCTGGACATAAAATGACATATACAATCATTTTAAATAAGCTTTTAAGAACTGGACTACCAGAGACTAGTGATGAGGTGAAGAGTAAAGGCAGGAGATACCCAATGGATTGAAGTAGAGGATTATGGGAATTTTGGTAGTGAGTATATTGTAAGAGCACAGGTTTGAAGATGTATGAATCTATACCCTTAGGTCATATACTTTGTTGTTGTAAACCAAGATTACCTCAAAAAAAAAAAATTTAAAAAGGTCTTGAAGAGAGTATTTGATAAAGAAAGTGGTTTATAATAAAGGCTATGTTTCTTGAAAAGCAAGGTACAAAACTCTGTTAAATAAATCTAGTTTGGTAATAAAAATTGAAAATACTATCATATGAATATCTGGAAGTACATACAGTTTATAAACAATGGTTCTGGATAATGAAGCAAGAGATATGTTTTCTTCATATATACCATTTCAATAATGAATTCCATATTTATAAGAAAACCTGCTCCCTTTATTCCCTTCTGGCAAAGGAACCAACTACCTAGACTGATACCGTTTGGTTGGCATTCCTCACATGACTGAGAGGTAGCTAATGCGATTTAATTGGCAGAGACCAGATATGCTAAGCATTCTGCAGTTTGGGGGTCAGTCTCTCTTGATAGAGAATAGTAGTGTCCTAAATGCCAGAAGAGCCCTACTTGAGCTACACTGCTCTAACCAGCGGAATTTTAAGAGAATACCATTCACCAAATACTTAACTTTATGGCAAGCAATTTCAAAAGGTATGAAGATAAAATTGAGGTACAAGTAACTTCTTTTTGTACTTAATATTCCAAACTACTTTCAAAACACTGCACTGAATCATTTTCTCAAACATTAATAATCATATAAGCTATCTATACATCATCAATATTAAATGAAGATTTTAAAACATCCAACAGTCTTTCTGTCTAAACACCAAGATGAAGTCTTCCCTTTGTCTTCATAAAATAACAAATAAGAAATGGCATATTTGTCTGGAAGTTTGGTCTTCATGTAACCATTTCAGCTATCCACATCAAAAACTGAGAAAATCAGAAACTTAATGTCAGATAACATTTATAAAACATTCCTTATGTACCAGGAACTGGGCCAGAGAGCATACATACATATTTATAAAGTTTCCTTTAAATTCTTACACCTACCACTGAGGTACAAACTATTATGTTCTTATTACACAAAATGGGGAAATGAGAGGTTTTTGAGGTAGTCAGAGGTCATATAACCAGCAAGTGCTGGAAAAAATTTCAAGTCCCACATTCTTCCAATTAAAAGAAAAACAAAAGCCTATTGTAAATAGAAACATTTAGGTGGCGCATGAAGGTACAACTCTAGGTTTAAACTGGGATTCTGTCTGGCACCCATGTAAACACTAAGTACCAACATTCCCATCAAGAGAGAAACATCTATCTGAATGCAGAAAGCAGTACTGTTTCTGGGGGTAGTGTAGGACTTTATAAATACAGGGTATTTTTGGAATCTACAGTTAAGAAACATTTTAAATTTCTAAACTGTAAAGAAATTCTTTAAAAATGGAAAGCCATCCTAATGTTATTTGAACTCATATATTAAAGAAAAAAAAAGTCTACTTTGAAAACCATTCAATAAACTGAAAAGCTGTAGGTAGATCAGAAAATAGAGTTTTCTGGAAAAAAACTGGTACTAAGAGGAAGAGAGTAATACCAAAAGGCTATTTACACACTCTATAAAATATACTTAAAATGCAAGTTTTTCATTAAGGTAACCTAAAACACTTTCCAGTCTGTATGTCTATATCATACATTAATCTGAACTGCTGTGCTTACTACTCAAAATGTCACTCATAAAAAAACTGAAAAGAAACTAGAAGTCAGCATGCTTTCCTTAGAAATGAAGACCAAAATATGACAAAAATGATGGCTATCTAATGTTTAAATATCTTAGCAGGTCAAAGCTTTTACCAACAAAACTTATTATACATTCTGTGTATCATGACTCATAAAGAAAGTCTGAAGAGATGTTTAGAGGTCTCCTTTGCATGGTAAGTACCCATTATGCTTAGCATGATTCTAACTAACAAAAGGGTTACAAACTGTGCAAAAGTAATTCTCCCCTCTCTAAATTCAGATTAAAAACATTCTGAATTTGACTCAAAACTGCTTTATCACTGAGGGTAAAAATGATCTTCCATATTATCAATAACTGCACTCCTGAAAGTGAATGGCTTTAATATTAAAAAATTCAGTTTAAATTCATGCATGATTCCACTATGCCTGGACATTGCTGAAAGAAGTATTTAACAAGTTCTAGAAGCATGTCAAACTGAGGTTTGTTACCTATTTTATAAAACAAATAGAATACAGAACTTGTCACCAGTTCAAGTGTACTTCCCAATCAATATGCAAGGGGAAAAAAAAAACCATATTATCTTCATATTTTGTAAAAAACAATGAAACAATATACTAAAAGTTTACACGAGTGATTCACTTACAGTCCAGCAGAAACCCACTGGATTATATGCAAATTCCCAAATGCTTCTTAAAGTATATAATATTTAGAAAGTGTGTTTACTAACAGCCTGCTATAGTACTATTAAGGGGATTGGAGGAATGAATAATTCAAGAAAACAGAAAACAAGTATGATTTCCACTCTTCTTAGAATGAGGTCAAAAAATTAAAAGTATGCTCAAAATCACTTCATTTTCCTTACATGTTGCGAGAACTGTCTCCTGGTTTTCGCAAAGCTCAAGCTCAATCCAGTTAGGCGGTAGAGCGAGACTATGATGTTACACTTTCTAGGACATATCCCTAATGTTTTCTATTTATAATATAAAAGTCAATGTATGCGCTAATTTCAACAAACATCTGGCACTCCAAGTTCAAGGTAAATAGCTGTAGAGATCAAAGTATGATTCCTTTTTCAATTTACCAGGCATTTTGAATATAGCAGACACACCCCACAAACACCTTGTAAGGTAGGTCATTCTACTCCATTCTGTAGATGAAACATATATAACGTAATGATTCATTCAAGCTGGTGCCATGATGGGAGTCAGGATTTGAACACTACACTATCTCCAACTGAGGTTACAGCACACAAACTTCTAAGAAAAATGGTGTCTTTTAAAAAACCGTAAGATACATGAATATACAAATAAATACACAAGTAAAACTGGGTTGTCCTTATAAAGCAATCTATATTCCAATTTATTCCCTCACTCCAAAAAGCTAAGCTTTTTTCTATAAATATACATTGACTGTGAGACACTAATAAGATACAGAGAATTGACTTTTCCATGTCAAAGCTTTGTTCAAAAAGAGTGTCTAACTCTCAAATGATTTACTCTCAAGTTTAAGCACTAAGGGTAATGTAATTAACTAAAGACTAAAGATAAAAGGGTGGAAAACAGTCATACACAAACCTTGCTTCTGGTCGCTAGCTGCAGTGGCAGGGGCGCTGGCAGCAAGATGAGCGCTCTCCACAGTCCCATAAACCACAGGGCTGTGCTCGGGGACCTGGCTGGGCAGCTGCTGGGATTTGAAGTACAAAAAAGGGTGATAATGAGCGTGCGAACATAAAAACTAGCAACATGGAACCCAAGCAGTGGGGAAGACAAAGTGGGGCAAGAGATCACAAAATTAAAAAAAGGAAACCAAGGAAAAAAGATAGGACAATTTAATAAATTGAAAAGTACATGGGAAAACGGGGAAGAAAAGGAAAGAGGCAGCAGGAAAGAGGAAGGAAAATACATGATTACTATTAACCACAGCAAGAGAAGACAGCACAACAATCATTAGTACAAGGCATTCATTCTCCAGTGTTCCTTCCAAGGACAAATAGACTTGCAATTTAAAATAAATATCACATTTAAGGAGAAATTTAACATCCTCCCAAAGGGATTTGGTCAGTGTATTAAACTACCCAGTAGAGTAGATTATCTGTCCTGTTTAAAGCAGGACAAATAAAATGTGGAGTTTGAAAACCATTACTGACTGAACAAAACAATACCAAAGGGTGGTAGCTGTCATTTGGTGATGTAGCCACACAAGTCAAAAGCAACTTGGAAAGCATTTAAAGGTATTTTCACATTAAAATGTCTTTAGATTATGGGTCAAAGACAGTCAGAATTCAAAGCAGAATGTCTGACTTTTCAGAGCTAAGCAAAAACTCTTTATCTTTATCCAGTCAATATACTGCAATTAGAAATGCCCATCAAAATCCTAGCAGAAGTTGCTGAAAATTATAGCTATTGTTCAACTTAGAGGGAACAAGGATTAACTCAGAAAGGACAAGAACACACACTCTACATCACAACCTAGGTAGATGTTTGCTCTGGATCTGAAGGTTACAAAAAGCCACAAAACAAAGCAGTGTCTCTCCTCGGAAATCTAAGGTGAGTTTACGGATAAGGACAATGTCCTAAACTGATTTCTATCAGAGCAGTAAGAGCAGAGCTCCCTGCATATTTTCAGAGGTTTTTGAAGAAGAATGGGGAACGAAAGTGGATGATTTGGAGTGGATAAAGCAATTTAAAATTTAAGCATTTAGTAAAAAGTATTTTGAAGTTAGCAGGTCTCACACAAAGAGTTCAAATATGAAATGAAATATAACAGTCTAGATATAAATCACTTATTGTGTCACTGAATAGTGTTTCTCAGAATATACTGAGTGCAATTTACACTTTATTTTACATACATACATATATATAGAGAGAAAATATAGTAAATATTAGGAATGGGGGAAAATGCTATTTTACCCATTCACTAGATCATGAAAATTCTCATAATCCACAAATAATTTCAAAGAAAGACTACAAAAATGTCTATTCCACATGTGAAAATTGAAATTACTGTTACCTTGAATCACTGCCAAATAAATTAAAAGGATTGGCATAAGTCCACTCTAAATCCTTAGTTCCAGAGGGGAGTGGGGAGTGGTTGAAATTCATAAAATTCATGATTATAAAAATTAAAAAAAAAAAAATGACAGTGGTAATTGTATGCCTGAAAATAGTTTTAGAATAAAGGAATGATTCTCCATGGGTTAGCATTTACTAAACAGTGATCGATATATCCCACTAAAGAAAGATCTCTAATTACGAAGAAAACATTAACTGCTCCAAGGCTGGGCACAGTGGCGCATGCCTGTAAGCGGCAGCCTAGGAAGCTGCAGCTGGGGCCAGGGATCACGGTTCGAGTCCGGCCGGGGGCATGTAGTGAGACCTAGTCCCAAAAAGATAGCTGAGTGTGGTGGTGCACCCCTGTAATCCCAGCTACCTCTGAAGCTGAGGCTGGGGATTGCTTCAGTCTGTGGAACCCCGGGCAATGTGAGCCTGCAGTTCCACGGGCAAAAATAGGGAGACCTAGTCTCAAAAAAAAAAAAAAAAAAAAAAAAAAAAAAAAAAAAAAAAAAAAAAAAAAAAAAAAAAAAAAAAAAAAAAAAAAAAAAAAAAAAAAAAAAAAAAAAAAAAAAAAAAAAAAAAAAAAAAAAAAAAAAGGGTAACTGCTAAAAGTAGATCACCAAAATAAAATTCCTGATAAATGAGATGATTACAACAATAAAGGGTCACTAATATCTATTAATCCATAGAGATTCAAGAGTTTTTCAATCTGAGATTAAAATACCTTCCTAATCATAATAAAAAAGATGGCTACATGGACATTCTTAAATTAACAAAGCCCAGCAAAGATCTTACATATAAAGATACATGAAAAAAGAAATGAGATAATATAGCTAAATCATAGTTCCAAATCCAAATATTTAGTACCTTGGATTATAACCACAAAACTCTGGGGAAGAGCTAGTTCTCAGCTTCCTTAGCTGTAAAATGAGAAAGCACAGTCCCTCTAATATATGAAGGCCTGTGTATTAAGAAAATAACACATTAACATACAATATAATTCACTATGGCCATACCATCCTGAACGTGCTTGATCTCGTCTGATCTTGGAAGTTAAACATACAATATAATTCAATCCTTTACCCTTGCCTTTAGATTAAAATTAATTTAGGATAATAATCTCAAATTTTAACTCAGTCTCTAATTTTATCTCTTGTCCCTAACAACAGCTCAGTCATAAAGAGTCTACTGTAGGATTTCCTTATCCTTCCAAAGCATAATCATGGTTTATTTTGTGAGTCAGAAAAGTCAGGAAACACACAAAACTGTGATTTATAATAGCACATCCTACATGTTGGAGATTAAAATAAAAATTTTGGTTAGCTAGAAAAATTAGAAACATGATCTACACTAAGGAATTTCAAAATCAACGTAGTTCAGTCACATTATTAATAGGAATGAAAATTTATTAAAATCATTCTGAAAGGATAATTAGCATCAAACTATAAAACATTCCAACAAAGATGATCAGGAAGACAAAAGTTTCAAGATTAAGCAATGCCACATTGCTGGAACATACATAATTTAAGTCAACACTAAATTTTCTCATCCCAACTTATGCAAACTTAATGCTCTGATGGGCAGATGAAGAAAAATTACATTTCTCACCTTAAAATTTTAAATTTAAGAGTACTACAAGATATCAGAAACCTGATTGAATGCAAGAAATTTATTTCCTTTAAGAAATTAAAGGAAGCTAACTCTACTGAAGAGTTACATGTTAAATTTGAAGTACTAGCCTCCAAGGATAAGAGACTGACTTAGGACCAAGTACTGAAGGAATCCATTTTTTAAATTTAGTGTCTACCAGAACGTAAAACAGGCAATTGCATGCAATTTGGAATTGTCCCTAAACACTTCTCTGCACTACTTAAAATTCATTTCTATACACAGCCCACCATTATTTCTGCCCAGAAAGGGGGCAACTTTCCTACTATTTAAATCTTACATGTGACAAGGTGCTTAAGGTGGTGGTTGTTGACAGGATCAGGAAATTATGACCAAGAGTCCACATAACTGCCTTTGTACTGACAATACGAAAAACTGTTTATTTATAATTTTAGGTATTTGGAGGAAAAAAAAGTAAAAATATCAGGTCTTTTTTTTTTTTTTTTAATGGATACTAGGTCTCGCTTTGTTGCCTGGGGTAGTCCCAATCCCATGGACTCAAGCGATCCCCAGTCTCAGCCTCCCAGTAGCTGGGATTACAGGTGCCCATCACTGTACCCAGCTGCTTTTATGAGACCAGGTCTCACTATGTTGCCCGGGGTAGTCTCGAACCTGCAAACTCAAGTGATCCTGGGCCTCTTGCCTCCCAGCACTTGGATTAGACATGCACCACCATGCCTGGCTTATCAGTATTTCTGGACACATGAAAAGTGCAAATATATACTATATATATATATACAGTATCTCTCTATATAAATATATGAAATCAAATTTTAGTGTCCACAAATTAAGGTTTACTGGAAGCGCCATGTTCATTTATTTACATAGCCTATGGCTGCTTTCATACAATGGCAGTTGAAAAACAACTGGGGAGACTATGGCTACAATGCCAAAAACACTTACTATCCGGTCCTCTAAGGTAGTGTTTCCTGACTGCTATTGTAACGCAGTGAAAGAAGGCCAAAGATCTCATGTGGTTAGACAAATATTTGTAAGCTATTAGTCATAAGATTGCTGCCACAAGGGACTATCTGAATGCTTCATATTTCATAATTTTAGGTATAACTGATTTTTTCAAAGTCCTATTTAATGACTGTGAAATAATCCTTATAATAAATACCATATTTAACATTTATATAAATCCTGGTGAAAAACAAGTATAATCCCCACTGAGTAACAGATTAAGAAGTAAAATAATAATAAATGATACCAGGATAAAGGACAAAAACATGCTTCTCTTGTAAGTGTAAGATAATTGTAACTTCACTCACTAGAAAGGTGTGTGCATGTGTACGCCTGTGTGTTTCTCCCTGGTGTCTACGATGTATAAAATAATGAGTCCACTGTAATTACAGCAGATAAAAAAATCTTAGCTTCAGGGAACTTTTTCTATTAAAAAGACTTATTATTAATGAACCATAAAATCAGTAATTACAATGGCTGGAATGATATACTAGAATAATAAGAGTACAAAAATAATGTATTTTGGGGTTCCAACTTTCTATGTGTGTGAGAACATTCTGAGGTAACAATAATTAGGCTAAATTTCAAATAACCAATGTGAATACAGGCGTGTAGAAGGCATATGGGAAAAAGAAGAGGAGAAAGCATTTCAGGTAGAAGGATCAGCACCATGAAGGCTCTGAAAGAAAATATGGCACATATTTTCACATATGACAAGGTTGGCACAGTCAACCTTGCAGATGGGTAGGCTGGGAGTGAACAAAAAAAGAGAAGCTTGGACAGCCTGGTGTAAAACAAGGCAGGCGGGATTCGGATGAGAAAGGGTGCTGCAGATCACACCAAGTTTTTATTTCTACAAGCAATGGGAAGTCCAGGACGGAAATTTTAAGCAGTAATGTGACAAGATCACATTTATCTTTGAAAAAGAACCTTTTGAGTATGGCACGGAGAATAAACTAGAGGGCAATAAGAGCGGGTATACAAACAGTATTTACGGTGACTACAGCATTCCATGGGAAATGTGTTTGGTGAGTAAAAGGGAGGTAGGAATGAAGTTTGTTAGCTTAAATATAAAAGGCAAACTGACTGCATTTGATAACTGATTAGATACAGTAGGGCTGGGATAAATGAGATGAGGTCAAAAAGAAACAGATTCGATTCAGAGCTTAAGAATTCGATTCTGAGTCACCAGGACAGGGATCACTGAAGGGACAGGGAGAGAAAGGTCATGGGCACACGCTTCGAATCTGACATCCCTGTGAGACACGAGTATGTCTACTTGGGAGAGCGAGACGGGAGAACGCGGGTGTACACCACAGATTCCAGCAATTCTGCTCTTCTGCATTTACATAGAAAATGCAAAAACACAAGTTTGAAAGGCTACAAGTGCTCCTATGCTCACTGCAGCACTGTTGACAACAGTCAAGCTGTGGAGATATCCTCAGTGCCCAAGGACAGATGAGCGCATAAAAAAGATGTGACTGTGTAATGTATTAACGAAATATTATAGAAAGAGAAGGAATCTGCCATTTGTAACAACATGAAATGGAGGTTAATTATGCCAAGTGAAATAAGCTAGAAGCAGAAGGACAAATAATCGGATTACTTCACTCAAATGTGAGATGTAAAAAGATAAGGTGAAGAAACAGAAAGAACTAACCTACAACAAACCCCAGAAATATGATGGTAGAGTTAAAGCTACTATAGGGGTGTTGTGGGTAGTGGGATACAAATGGGGGAGAGGACTCAATGGTTCATGGTAGATGACTATGGATTCTGTGATGGTGGGTGTAGTGTGGCAACATAAGTCTCAGGAAGTTATGAACGCATTCTCCTAAATGAAACACAGTGCGGTAAGCCAATGCCACATCAAAAAAAGTACAGGAGAAAGTAAACAAAACATAAAATTCGAATAGAGAACTTCTTTCTTAAAGATAAGGTGTCAGGAACAATGCAGGAAACCATATACCTGTCACATTAAACTGAACAACCCAAAATGACTTAAAGGTTCCCAAACGTGGGGATGGAGGGATGAAGTTAAAAAAAAAAAAACTAAGTAAGAAAAATGTGGGTGAAATCCTTTCTAAAATATTCAGATATATTTCAAGGTTACAGGAGTTAAAGACAGTATAGTCATGGTATTAAAACAGAAAAATGGAATATAAAAATCCAGAAACAGAAACAAATGTATCTGGCAATTTAGTGAATAATTAAAATAAATTGAAATAAAGAGGCAATGATGAACTGCTCAAAAAATAATGAGATCATTAGATGTTAAAAAAAATATCAGGATCCTAACCTCATCATACATAACCAAATTAATTCTACATCAAAGCAAACTGACCATTAAGAAAATATATATGCTGGATATATTATAAGAATACACAAACATACAAATAAACCTTCATTATCCTGAAAGAAATCTTCCAAAGTATAAGCTCTAAATCATAAACTGTTATATGACAGAAATTCATGAATTCAAGTATTTTAACTTTTAAATGACAAGTTAAAATACAACTATCAAACTAGAAAAAGGTGTTTCATTATGTTAAAAGGATTTTTTACCATGTAAAGAACATTTAAAACCAGAGTCCTCATTGCCCCAAAATAAAAGTACAGAAAACACGATATACACACGTACACACAAATAACCAGTGAATACCAAAATTCTTAATTCCTAAGAAATTCTAAGAACTCAAATATTTTTAATAAAAATTGTAACTTTTCAAATCTATCAAATAAGCATAAATTAATGTAAGGAAAAAGACAT
The DNA here is from genome assembly GCA_004024945.1 of Uropsilus gracilis. Classification (NCBI taxonomy): domain Eukaryota; kingdom Metazoa; phylum Chordata; class Mammalia; order Eulipotyphla; family Talpidae; genus Uropsilus; species Uropsilus gracilis. The sequence continues at coordinate 10,878 of PVHY01014465.1, read as the reverse complement.
TCTCTTATACTGCCAATGGGACATAAATAGGCACATTTCTGAAGGGTACATAAAAGAAAATCATAACTGAAAAATAAATACACAAGAGTTGTAGACCATAAGCACTGATAACTTTTTTTTAAGAGACTAAGTCTCGCTATGTTGCCCAGGGTTGTCTCGACCCACAGACTCAAGTGACCCCCAGCCTCAGCCTCCCAGGTAAGTGGGATTACAGGCGTGCGCCGCCATGCCCAGCGGCACTGATAATATTAATAACCAAAAAAATCAATTTAAATAAGTGAAGGAATACTAATTTAATGTAACCATTAAAAATTACAATATATGTATACCCAGACATGAATACTTTTGCATGTTTGCTGAACCAAAAAAAAAAAAAAAACTTTAAAATGGCACAAGAAAACAAATGTATTAAATTATAAATATGGATGGATATATACGCATATAAACTAAGAAATGTCTGGAAGTACATTCACCAAAAAAGTTAAAATTGGTTAACTTTTGTAGTAAGAAATGGGATGGGTTACAATTTCTTCCTTTATTATTGTTTTCAAACAAATGTAATTTTTACACAAAACTAAAGTTATTTACATTAAAAAGGTACTTTTACATAACAGAAGATGAAACCTGAGATTTTATTATTTCTGACAACTCTTCCTGTGATACCATAGAACTATAAACATCATAGTTCCAGATGGTTACAGATTGTGAGACCATAGTTCAATGTCCAACTAGTAGTGCAGAGTAAGATGGAGTAAATTTGCTACACAAGGAAAAAATTAGTCATACTTTCTTCTTTATAACTAGTACTTTTATCTGGAGTAGCTAAGGCAAAATATCACTAAAAGCAGCAAAGACTCCCACAAAATTTGGTGAATGTTTACAAAAAAATAGTTCAAGTAAAAGAAAATCCATTTAAAATAAAACAGAAATTGAGGTTATTGTGTCTTCTAAGTGAATCTACATTAGGATGCCAAAACACCCTAAAGATACCTGATTTATTATCTCAAAAGTGGTTCTAGTAAAAAAAAAAAATTTTTTTTCTTGCTTTGGGAAATTCCTAGAGACACTGAAACTGTAGAGTCATAGTTTCATTTTTAAAAAATCAAAACATTTTCACATATGCATTTTGAAAGTAGACTTGATGAAATCAACAACTCTATATAGATCTAAAAAAGAGCCTTTGTTAACAAATACATTTTCAACTATGGAACAGCTTAACCTTGCCAGCCAGCTTCTCCACTGATCATCCCATCTCATTTAAAACCTCAGATATCCTCTCCAGCATTGATAGCTGCTTAAATGTCTAAGGGTTTTCCTATTGAAAAGCATCGTTTTTAAGACAAGGGAGGTCACTAACAGTGTTATTTTATTATAGATGACAAATGTGATTAATTCAACAACTAATATTTTGCAGGTGTTACTAAAATGCAATACCTATATGCTTCAAGGTAGAGAATACTACTAATTCATCAGTGACTATGGTAACAAAACAACACTGTGAAAGTTAAGACTGGATTTGTTTACATGATGTAGGTACTGCTTTTAAATTATTTCTGTAGGATCTACTTACTGAACATATTACTTATAACACAAATGTTGTTATTTAAGCATTAGACCCTAACTTTACTACTATTGCTAAAACTACAAAATGAAGATACTTACAAATGAGAAGAACTTAAGGTTTCAGATAGCATATGAATAAGGAGTTCTTTAAACGTTTAAATAACCTGCCAACTTTGGTAATTTCCCCATATGACAGGAGAGTCCTATCTATGTTGGGATATGTCAGCATCCAACATTTCCTATTTTTCCTCAGTCCCTACACTATGTGAACTGGGAGTTTGTTCAAGCTGTAACTGTGTTTTATTATAAGATTAATTCTTAATACAGAAAGCAAAAGGGGGAGGGGGCTAAGGAGGGAAAAAAGATCTATAAGTTCCACAAAGTTTTAATGATATTCAATACAACTAGTGCTTTTGATACACCACCCCATCTCTTTGAAAATAAACAATTCTGGAAGCCTTGCCTACACTGCCATCATACATTTATCTTTACCTTACAGGATAAATAACTTGCAGGCAATTTCTTCATACAGAGATACTTCTTATGCCTTACTGCTATTAACAATAGATAATTAACTGAGAGGGAAATAATAATTCCTTGTCACTTCAATATTTAAGCATTAACTCCAAATTACTTAATATAATCCCTTATTTAAGAATATAGGGGTTTAAAGGTCTTTACATACTGAACTAAGGTGATAATCTAAGTGTTCCAGTACGATAACGATGTCCATATGTGCACCTCTGCTTATACTGTGATCATGTACATACAAACGTGTATTTAGTGTACACTTGAGATATAAATTCTTCAGCAATTATTCCATAGGATTTTAAAACCTAGAATCTAGAGCAGTTCCAGATTTTATCTACTCTTCGAGGCAAAAACAGCAGTAATAACTTATTTATCTCCACTCTCCCTCCAAATACTCTTTTCAGCTTGATTTCGTGAGAAAATCAAACTTATTATCCTCCTTTTCAAACATCTCCATGTGTACCCAATGCTATGTTTTACTACAATCCAAGTATCTAAGCTTGAGAAGTCACCTCTGACTCCTCCCTATCTTAGACCTAGGGGAAGCATGTGTATCTGTCTACATGAACAGTATGGGTTCATGTCTATTTCAGAATAAAGACTAGTAACATCCCTAACCATTTCTGAAACTGCCTCCAATAAGGTGATAAATTATATGGTCCCACTGGTTTTTTTTATAATATATACTTATAAACTGCTGATTATTTCTCCAAAACAGTCTCCTTTCCTTCAAAGTGTCTTTTTTTTTTTTTTTTTTTTTTAAAC
>PVHY01014464.1:0-38415 GCA_004024945.1 Uropsilus gracilis | reverse complement strand
ACATGTTAATGATGAAATAATGATATTGCCATTATTGTTCTGATTCAGATTTTTGAGACAGAGACAGTCTCCTGTTTCATAGCAGGCAGTGCAATGCTCAATCAATATTTGCTGCATTGGCTTGGCTGTACAGGGCAGCAAGAGGTTTCAGTACAGTGCACAAAATAACTGTAGGCTTGGTATTTCTCTGCAGCAGCATCAAAACAAGCTGCCCTGGCTGATAGGAAACCGGAGTTTTTGATTCAAGTGGCTTAACCTTTGCATTCTTTTCTTATAACCCCCAGTTCAAGCGCTTAGCTTTCTACCTCGTATTGTCTCTCAGAGGATGAGTTGGTTTAGATTGACCGCTGGCTCCTGATCTTTGGAGAAAGGTTCTTTATAGATCTGTGCACCTTTGAACCAGCTGTATAGAACTCTTGCTGAGTGGAGAAAGAGTTGTGCAAACAGGAATGGTCAGAAGCAGGTGTCTATGGGCTGATTGCTAGCTAGACCTCAGAAATGGATGATAAAGGGTGGAATCTAAGGGTGTCTTTTCATGGGAGCTCAGTGCCAGGACTACTATGGACTACTATGTTCTTTCCTGTTGGTTTTGAGTATCATCACTCATTTAAAAATCCTTTTAAAATTACCTCCCTCAATGATCTATTAGCACAAAATACAAATGGCAGTTTTGCAAACTGGGCTCAACATTTGCATGTTTTTAAGAGATTCTCCCTTTCTGATATCTGATATGTTCTATTTTGGCTAAAATCCAAATGGTCTCATTAGGAAAAATTGCATAAGATTCTGTTCGGCCTGTGACAGCACAGTCTCTATGAAGGTTAGCATAATTTGGAAGCCACAGGTAGTGAGAATGGGGCTGGAGATGTAGAGAGGGATGAGATTCTAAAGATCTCTGCCTGCCTGTTTTATCTGAGGATGAGGCTTTATCTTTAGGTGATGGGGAACTGTTGACAGTGTCTAACATGGTCATAGTTGTGTTTAAGAAAGGCCACTCTTTCAAATATGTGTGTTTGTATGTAGACAGGTAGAAAGTTTGTTCAATGTCAATTCCAGGGGAGGGATCAGATAGTGAGAACTGAATGAAACCTGCAGAGATAAAGGTTGAGAGAGAGCTGGTTTTAAGGTGCTAGCTCTTAGTGACTAGAGTGATAGGTTCTGGGTAGCTGGATATGAGGGAGGGGGCTCAGCTAAGTTAAGGATTTTAGTCACTCTTGGAGCAAGTCTTGGAGGTAGGAATGAGAGTAAATAAAAGTTGTTGGCTTCAGTTATAACATAAGTTGATGACTCTGAAATCCATACTTCTAGCTCAGATCTTTATTCCTCTGTTCATGCCCCCACACCTAACTCTTTACTGAATGACTCCATCTGGTGTACAGGTATCTGACAGCCAGCATGTCCCTAGACCCTCATGCTGATTATTGCTCGCTGAGTCCTCTCCTCATTCTGAATGCCCTCTATGAGAGACACTACTGTTGTTGCCTATGACAAAGACATGGGTATTATCCTTGATTTATCTTCTTGTGTAACAGTCTAATTATCCCTAAATTCTGTGAGGTTAATCCCTTTAAGATCTCTACAGCCCATCTTTTATTTTCCAGCTCCACTTAAAAGAACAACAAATGGAAGTAAGTGCTAAGGGAGTTGCAGTATTAGAATTTTAGATTTCAGAGATGTTTCAATTCCAGATGATTAAAATGACTTCACATGCAGTGACTGGAGATTAGTGGGTGTCTTATCTCATTTGTTTATGTTGTTATACTGATATAGCAAGAATATTACAGATGAGATGACTTCTCTGTAACAGACATTTCTAACTCATGGTCCTTGGGTCTGGGAAGTATGGATCAAAGTCCCAGAAGATTTCATGTCTGAGGGTCCATGCTCATAGAGGCATCTTCGCCTTTTGTCCTCTCGAGGTAGAAGGGAAGAAGGATCTCATTGAGGTCTCATTTGTGAGGACACCAACTAACTGCATTCATCAATTCTTCACCTTCATAATCTAATTAATTCCTAAAGGTCCCTCCTCCCATTCCCATCACACTGGGAATTAGAATTTCAACATAAGAATTTTGGGAGGGACTTGAACACTTGGTCCTTAATCAGGGATAAAATGGGATCTGGGGAGGTCACACAATTGGCAAGGTAAGCAGCACATTCCCTTTGGTCCAACATTTGAACCTCTTTTCTATGCATGAGAAAATTCACCATCTTCTAACCTCCCAAGTTGTAACCATTGAAATGTTAGGTCCTCACCTTTTACGTTTCACTTGCAGCTATATAAAGGTACACAAGAACCATGTGCCACCAAGTAGATGCTTAGATTTTGAGTCTTGTAGCATAAAGAGCATTTGCTGTTGACCACATGCCTCATGCAGAAGAGACCACATTGGCTGTGGTTGCGGTAAGATGGCCTCCAGTGCAGACGGTGTAGCTGGAACAACATCTGGCAGTTGGTGGTCTTCTTAGACTGATGCCTCTCCCAGTAGTGAGGGCATGTTTGTCAACCCTTCTTTCAACCTCCACAACAGAAAACACAACCAATAGCGGTTTAAGCCATTAGGCATTTTTCCCTTCCATGAAATAAAGAATCTGGAATTTAGCAGTTACTGACACTTTTCAGCAGATCGACAGTGGCATGGCTCTTGTTGATCTCTTGACCTTCCCTTGGGCTGCAGTTCCTGTTCTAAACAGGAGGAAAGAGAGTTGGGCAGCACCAGTTGTATCTTTGCATTTTACTAAAAAAGCCAATATTTTCCTGGAGGTGTCAGAAAATTTAGACCTTGGTTGCTTCACGGGAGCATGATAAATAAGGAAAATGAAGATTTGTTATTTGTCATGGTCAAGCAGAAAGGGAAAAATACATTGAGATGGGAACAACCAGTCTGCTCTGCCACTGTGAGCAACCTCATGTTCTTAAAATAAACCTTTTCTTATTGTTGTTGCTTCGATTAACTGAGTTGGCCTCTGTTCAGCACAGAGGACCAAGTACTGTTATCCAAATGTGGCCTCTAATAAAATAAAATATGGAGTAAAACAGGATGCAAAGATGTTTCTTAAAGCTTAGTGGAGTTAGAGCATGGTGCTGCCATTTGTTGTATAAAGAAAACACTTACTAACAGGTTTATAATTTGTAGTTTCATTCTTTATCACCTGCTTTTGAAAACTATAATTGTACACAGTTGACTGTCTGGTAAACTATGAACTGGAGGGAATTCATTTTTACTGTTTCAGGTGCCCTGTTCACCTCTTCCATTTTTTGGTTAGCTTTTCCTGGTGCTGTATTGGGTATTGAATTTTCAATACTATTATGGTTGCTCTGGGAGAAGAGAACTCTAGCTTGTCTCTATATAGACTGTATTCCATAAGTGATAAAATTAATTGCTCATTAAGATAGTGAATGAGGTTGATTAAGTGCTGATTTGGTGAGTAAATTACTGTGTAAGTTCATAAAAATATAATCCTTTGTTACTGATTTTCCCTTTATTACTTTTTTCTTTGGGGGCAAAATTTACTAAAAATTGGCAGTAAAAAAACCCTCTTATAGAGTCATCCAGCAAATGACCATGTCTTCAACACTGGTAACTTTTCTACCACAGTGTTTTTGCACATGTGCCCTCTGTGACCAGATAAGACACTATTTGGTGGACTCCAGAAAGTCCTTGACTCTCTTAAGTTTATATATCCCTTTTTAGAGGAAAAGCCCTTATTTTATTTGTCCCTTTTCCCCATGTACTTGGGATACAGCTAGGAACATATTAGTTTCTCAATGAATGTTTGTTGAATGAGAGAATTAATATTAAAGAACTTAAAGATAATCAGATTTTATTCTTGATCAATGTGAAGAAGAGGAAACATACAGAAGAAACACAGAAGAAACACAGTCCATTTATCTGTGTGTGTGTGTGTGTGTATGCACAAGGGTGCCATTACTAGAGTATGTGAGGGCCAGGGATGGGGAGTGATACAGACAAGGTCTCCATTCAGTTTACATTTACTTGACTATAGGAGTATTGATACTTTACCTGTCAGTTGTGATGGAATTTTTTCCACCTGTCTACATCTCTAAAACTCTTCTTTTCTTGTCTTGTTACCATCTCCTTCAGTTATTCCAATCTCTAGAGATCTAACTCCTTCCTCACTATACACGTCCTGAGCCATGGTTCCAAATTCCTGTACCTTAAAGGAGAAGTTCTTTTCCATTGCTTTCTTGCTTGTCAACTTTGACATTTCTAAAAATCTGTATTGATGCATGTCTCTAAACTCTATAATCTTTCAGATTGCCAAATCTGGGAAGTAGCTGGATCTCTTTATATACCCTTTGTTTCTGTGTCTCTCCAGAAGCAAGAAGTTCATTTAGTGGTTGAAAACTGCAGCCCTGGCTTGTGATTAAGCTGATGCCTCCAGCATACTCACAAACTTTGTGTCTTGGAGAACAATTGTTATTCAGCCCTATGGCTCATTAAAACTTTATGTGGAGTCTCACCCTGCTAAGGCTCCTGAAAGTTTCTGAACTGTTTCCTCTTCTCTGAGGTTCTTTCCCTTTCTACAGCTCCCAACCCACCCACAGTCAAGTGCCCTTTTCATGTTGGCTGCACAAAGATGCTGGGGAATTTCAACTATCTTAATGCATTTTTGCCTAACTTGAACTTGGTGCCTTTTTTTTTAAGCTCTATGTTGGTGCTTGAGATGAAATTTGAAAAAAATTGAAGAAGATAAAATTTGAAAAAGATGAAATTTGAAAAAGTAAAGTGGTATTTGGAAATCTGATAAATAGATTCAGCTTTCCTTATCCAGTGAGAAGAAGGAAGAAGTTTCTTCTTTTCCATGTTCCTGTAATGTTCTTGTATGTGCTAAAGTCAAGACTTTACTTCCACTGCTTGCTGTCCTTTCCCCTGTTTGCTGAGGACAATTGGTTAGTGATTTGTGGTTGAACCAGAACCTCCCACTGATGAGAAAATCAAGGTCAAACTCAACCTCCTAATTTTAAAATCAAAATCAGTTGGCCTTTAAATTTCAAAAGATATTATGTGTTTATTTCAAGAGTGATGTGTTATTTAGCACCTGGCCTAAATTGAGCCAACCTATTGGAGTATTTTGTGATAATCGTGCTACCTGGGGCATCAAAATAGCTCCTGGAACTTGGTAAAATGACTGCCTGTTTCTCCTTGGGGACTGTGGAAATATAAAGAGAAAATCATTGTAGTTAGGAAAATCTTTTCCTGCTTTATTATTCAGAAAGTGCTGCTGTTAGCTTCTGTGGGAGAGTTTCCTAGGGATAGTCTTAATTATTGATGACTACATTCTCATTACTTAATGAAAGTTGAACTTTAAAGGGAAACAAGAGGGAAATTTCCTTGTTAATTGGCCATGTGGTTGTCTTCTCACATCCATAAAGAAGCTAGTGGCTTGGCAGAAGAGAGACCAGAGAATCTGGAAGGAAGAGACAGGAGAGAGTATAAATCAAATTCATGCTCAGAATCCTAGGAGAGCTCCTCTAGTTCGCTTAGGACTCTACACTACTACACCTCCTCCACATGTACGTATCTAGGAGGGAGAAAAAGCAATCTCTGAACATGCCCAGCACCTCTTCTGGAAGGGTCTGTCTGTAGTAAGATCCTGCTTGGTTTGTTTGGACTTTGGGGAGGAACAGGGAAAGGTGACTTAGAGCTGAGTTTGAGGGCAGGGGTTGAGAACACTGGCTTGTTCTCCCACACACAGTGAGGGCATCGTTGAGCTGGAAATTGTCATAAATATTGTGACCTAAACTTTCTCTCCCAGAGAATTCTTTGTGTAAGTCAACTTTTGCTGAAATAATTTTGTACATCAACAACCCCAAATCTCAGTGACTGACCAAAATCAACGTTTATTTTTGTGTTCGTGAGTCTGTGAGGTTGACTGCAGTAGTTGTGCTCCAGGCTGTAGTTTAAATTCATGTTTTTTCCTGTGGTTTTCAACTTGACACCAGGAAACACCAGCCTTCAGAAATGCTGGTTTGTCCACCTTACACCAGTAAGAATGGTCCACGTTGACAAAACGGGCAACTGCAAGCGCTGGTGTGGGTGTGGAGAGAGAGGAACACTCTGACACTGCTGGTGGGAATGTAAACTGGTTCAGCCACTATGGAAAGCTGTGTAGAGGACCCTCAAACTAAAGAAAATGGAACTACATTTGACCCAGCAATAGCTCTTCTGGGAATCTACCCAAGGGAGACCTCAATGTGGGTACAATGGGACACAAATGTTTATTGCAGCACTATTTATAATTGCAAGAACATGGAAGCAACCCAAATACCCCAAAACAGATGATTGGATGAAAAAGATATAGTATATATACACAATGGAATATTACTCATCAATTAAGAATGACAAATTTGATGAATTTGAGATAACATAGAAATCATATTGGCAGAAACAAGTAAGAAAGACAGAAACCAAATGATTTCACTAATATATGGAACCAAATGAAATTACACAATGGGGAGGGGGGACCAGCTGGAGCTGCCAGAGAGAGGAGGTGGTAGGTGACCCCCAGGGATTACAATGATGTGAAACAAACAAACAAACAAACAAACAAAAATTCTGGTGTGTGTGGGCACCACACATGTGCCCTGCCTTAAGGTAGGGTTTTAAATTTTATTTATTCATTTTTTGACTTATCCGTGAAAAGGGGAGGGATGAGTTACAGTCAGGTTGCCACAAAGGCAAAGCAGCAAGATGCAATACTGAGTCCCCATCCGTGGGGATCAATAGCAGGTACAACCTTCTGTGAGCCTGACTGTGAGCAGGGGTATGGCGATTCCCCCAGTACCTTGCACTTGTGGAGGGGTTGGTTTTTCACAGTTTGGGTATTTCCGTTTTCTTTTTTAAAGGCTAAGATTCCCTAAATAACTTCTGTACTACAAGTTACTTCTGCACCATCTAGGGTAAGTGAGTTTGGTCAGGCTTTTTCCTCCATTAGCCTGTATAACTGGCACCTGGGGCATTGCATCGTCCTCATGATTGTTTGCCCAGTGTGTGTGGGAATGAATAAGTGTGTGCACCTGGACCTAGGAGAGAGGGGCTACAGGGGTGCAGAGTTGGAGCACAAGTGTGCTCACGAGCATAAGAGCATGAGAGAACTCCAGAGAGAAGCCCAGAGAAAGAGTGTGAAGATTCCTGGGCGGCTGGGGGCTCACCTGACCTTGTTCCCCCCACCCTCTGCCTTGTGCAGCCTGATGTGTCTGTGTAAACCTGTGCAGACTGGTGAGCCTGATGCTTACAACGGGCAATGAGGACTGGTTACAGTACAGACCAGTACAATTATTCATCCTGACCCTGGCTAGGGAATGAATTCATACTTTTGAGGTTGTCTCATTTGTTACAATAATTTTCTTAATTCCAATTAAAAATCATGTGATTGACTTTCAGCTGCTCACCCCTGCTCCTGCCTTTAGCTGAATCCCATCTGGCCTGCTCCTGTTCCTTCTGCCTCCCAAAGGTATCAGGCAAAGAAAAGGGAGAGGAGAGACCTTTTTGTTACAGGCTGTGTACCCTTGACTCCAAAAATTCAGCTCCTATTTTCTTTGAGCCTCACTAGGGGACTCAGAAACCTAAACAAAGCAAGTACCCAAAGTTCCTGTATGTCTCAATTTTTCACCAACTTTTTGCTGCTTCTTGAACCCACAGCAGTTCTTTTTCACATGTGAAGATTTGCAAGCATAACGTTAGCTTTTATTTTATTTTCATTTTTTCAATTTATATATATATTTCAACATTAGCTTTTAATCAGTGTATCATCCCTAGTCATTTTCAATAACTTCCCCACCTAATCATTTCTTTTTTCCAAATGGAAATGTGTTTTTTGTTTGATTTCCCTTTTTTTGCAGAGGAATCCTTCACTAGGACTGATAAAGTGTCAGTATTGCTTCTCTGCGAGGAAGGAACAAGTGAGGGTGGACTCTATGTTTAAAGAAGGAAAAAGGTGGTTAAAGGAAATAGATCAATGAGTCGTTTGATCACAGCCACCCAGAAGGATCTCCTGGGTGATCTGCAGGGTCCTCATCGTCTACTCAGCTCTGTAAGGTCTTGCTTTTGTTGTTATTTCCACCCTGCAGCTTTCCTCATGGAGGAAGAGGAAAGAGCAGTTTCAGTCTTTTTTCTCATCATTGTCCCATTTTCCCCTGCGGCTGGCTCTTCTGTGCTGATTGCTGGCTGCAAGAGTAGACTTCTTTTCTCTGGGGTATTGGTTTTTTAAAGGACATTCAGGCGTCAAAGGAAATGACTGTTAGAAATGAATGAACTAGCTGAGAAAACTACCAGTCAGTGACCAATAAACTTTTAATTCAGAGAATTCCTATTCATGCAAGCCTAGAATGATAGAGTCGCAAAATACTTAAAGATCATCTGTTCCATCCACCTTGTTGTAGAGATTGGGTTTCAGGGAAGTTGAAGGCTTTCCCAAGGTCAGACAGCGAGCTGTTGAGAGTACTGGGACTAGTGCTCAGTTGTTTTAGTTCTATTCTTTTCATTACAAGTGATTTAATTCCAGAAACTAGATTACATTTAAAGGCACAGACTTATTAAAGTTAATCATTAACCTCTAAAGTGGCAGATTGAGTTTTAATAGAGAGAACGCTAAAATTCTCAATAGGGATAATAAGGGGCAATTGGGGAAGAATAAAATCACTCAAGAAGAAAACAGCTTCCCAGCCTCTCTCTTTGGGTGAAAATATATCTAAACAAAAAGTTTATTCCAAGGCATGCAAATTTAAAGAAAAGGGGTTTGACAGAAAAGCAGGGACCAATTGTCAAAGCTCACCTGGAAAATTTTCCCCTGTGTCATTCTGGGAGAGTCCAGAATGAAAAAGCTTCAATGTCATAACAAAGGAGGAGGAATTAGAAAGGACTCAGTGTTTTTTTTTCTCTTATGCTTACAACATATGCTTTCTTCTTTCCAGGTTTATAAATATGATTTTGGAGGTTGAAATTTCTTATAAACCAACGCAGACTCTTTGCTTTGTCTTTAACAAAAATGTTGGCTATAAATAGCTCTACACTTCAAATAGACCACATTACCTTGCAAGTATTTTTGGAGTTGCTTGAATACTTCTTCCTTACAAGTCCCCCCTGTATAATTCAACTCTGCACATATTTAACCCCCGCTCTAATATCTTTCCTAAATATTTCTTCATCAATACATTTTTGTGATGATAAAGAGCAGAGAAAAGTGATTTCAGTCATTTTCCTCACAACTTCCTTGCAAAGTAAGGGGTAGTGGTTGAGAAACAGTACGGGTAAGGGTTGTGGAGCAGGAGTGGGGAGTCATAGAGAGTTTGATTACTTGGGGCTTAATTTTTCTCCTAAAGGGAGAAAACTTGGACCTCCAATTTGAGGCAATGATTTATTTTATCGAAGTAACATAGCCTATAACATTATATTAATTTCAGGTGTGCATTATTAAGATCAGCATGAATCTCTGCTGTATTGTTATTGATAACTTGCCCAGTTCTCTCTCTATAACATTGTTCCCTTTTGTCTTGATCTGTAAACCATGCCTACTCTTTCCCTGTTGTAACAACTACGTGGTCCTATGGTTCAAAAGTTTAGTTTTGTTCTGTTTGTTTTCTCAATATAATAATATAGTGAAATCATATAAAGCTTGCCTTTCTCTTGCTAGCTTATATCTCTTTATCTCTTCCTTTAGGGTTATCCATGCATGTTGTTGCAAGTGGCAGGATTTCATTTTTTATAGCTGAATAGTATTCCACAGTATATTTATGCTCTATATCTTCTTTATCCATTTGTCAATTTATGGTGACTTGGGTTGTTTTTTTTCTCTTGGCAGGTATAATACTTGTTAATGAACATGAAGTGCATATATTTATTTGAATTTGTGTTTTTGTATTTTCAGGTAGATGACCCAGAAGTAGGATAACTGTATTGTATGGGATTTCTGTTTTTAATATTTGGAGAAGTTAAAAAAGTTATTTAAAGTTGAATGTCAAATTGGTGGAAGGGAGGGACATAAGGTTAACAGCTGAATAAATCTGGAGATAGAGGCAAGATTTCACAGTTGAAATGTTACTGGAAGAAATACACTCTTTTTTTAAATCTATCCTTCCATCTTCTTTCATTTATCACTAGGATTATTGGATATGTGTTTACATGTTTGCAAATATTCATACTAGCTACCTTTCATTGAGCATATATATGTGTGTATATATATATATTTAACCACCCCCACAAATTACCTGTAACTTCTTTCTTTCATTTTACAAATGAGTAAAGAAATAGAAATTCCATAGGTTAAATAACTTGTTCATGTTATTCTTGTCAGAGATGAAAGTTGTAATAAGATATTTGAAAACATGCTTTTTTGACCCAGAAACCTGTTTTCTAAGCTTTATTATATTGTGAAAACCTGTCCCCACCTTGTCCATCCAACCCACACCCTGGAATCCAGGTCTCTGCTCCTGTGTGAAAGTATCACGCTATTGATAGTGGTGTGCATATGTTAAGGGTGAGCAGTGCAAAAGAAGGGGGGCCTTGGTAATTGGAAGGTTTGTTAGAGAAAAACAAGGAAGACATGAATTCATTCAATTTACTCCATAGACAGTTATTGTTGCTGAGCCTGTAGCTTACAGAAAAGAAAGGACTCTACTTGAAAGAAAACCACCCAAAGAGTCCTCCCCTTTCTTCCTTCCAAGTGCTTGTTCAGTGAGTTTCACTTCAAAATATTTTGTTTTTTAAATGAAGATTCTAAGTGTCAAGGGGTCCTGGGGCCTAGCTATGGCAGCTCTTATAAAATCTTCCTTTTATTTTCAACAAGGGAATAAAGCACTCCAGCCTAAAGAATGAAATTCCCTCCGGCCTTTCTTCCCCACACTCTCTCCTCCTATTCTTTTTCTTCAGCCCGGCCCCAACATCAGAATGTTCTGGAGCTACTTGTGCAGAGCAGGGGAGAGACCTGTAGGCAGCCATGATGAAGTGTTCTGTTTAACAAAACTCTGCGGGTTTGGCAAGTAGTTCTTTGTCAGCTTATCTCTGAGTGAAAAGAGAAGCGTGTGAAGATCAAAACCCACTTCTCCTCCAGTGATGTTTTTTGTACCTTTGAATGTTGTGATTTTGCTGAGGGGTATGTCCAGCATGATGCAAGGCCTATGTTTGAACTCCAGAGCTCTGGAACCCTCACCGTCACAGCAGCAGGAGTTTGCTTGGCAACTCTGAGATGTTTTGAATGCTGAGGTCATGCTATTAGTTGTGGTTGGCATAAAGGCAAGAGAAAGAGATGAAATTCATCATTTAATTTTATTCCAGACTTTAGGTGGAATTCCACACCTGAATTTCTGAGGTTAGAAGGTCGGTGCTAATTCCCATGCCTGCTGGTTTTTGTGGAAAAATGTTAATTAGGGCAGTGATGTGAAAATGATGGCTGTGGCCTGTAGCATGTAATGATAAACAATTTTGAGTGCCTACTCTGTGTTTACGTTATAGATGTTCTTGTGAATCTTCATAATAGATCTGTGAGGTAGGTAATCTTTTGTCAATTTTGTGTACAAGGTAATTGAGGCTCAGAGCAATTGGAAATTTCTCCAAAACCACACAAACTATTTGATTAACCTCTTATTGATTAACCATCAATAAGAGGAGACTAAAATAAATAATGCTTTGCAAGAAGTCATTATTAATGACTTGATATTAATTACTATTAGGGAATTAATTTAATTTATTAGAATTAACAAATAACCAGTCAGTATTTGATTTCCCATACTCATCTATGATTTTTTTTTTTAGTGATTTTTTTCTTTGAATCAAGATCCAGACAAAATCTGTACATTTTGCTGGGTTGGTTTATATCTCTTGAGTTTCTTCTAGCCCAATGATTTATCTCCCTCCCCTTTTTTGTTTCTTCATATTTAATTTTTGAAGAAACCATGTCTTTGTCCTGTACAGTTTCCTCATTTTTAGATGTAGCATCTTTTGGTGATGCTTAACATTTTCTTCTATTTCTTATAAAATGGAGATTAGAGCTAGAGCTTTGACCTGATTCAACGTCAGTGTTTTGCTTAGAGTACAAGTAGTGCTAGGTATGTCCTGTCCCTCACGTTGGGGACTAGTTCTAGGTATCCCCTGCCCATTATATGAGTAATAGTAGATAACCCCTATCTATCACATGGGGAGAGTAGCGCCAGGCACCTCCTATCTATGTGTGGGGATGGGTCTCGGGTTCACTCTCATTTTGCAACATTAGATTTGTGTCTTCATTTGGCCCATTCACTAAAAAGTTCCCTGTCAATAGTTCACTTAATAGTTCTGTTAATCTGATTTTCCTATACCTATTTTTGTTTTTTTTTAGTAAGAATTTCCAAAATTTCAACATTTAATCTTATCTTTCCACAAAGAGGAACTCTTCCCACATCTACGTTTTGTCTACTTTGGAATATAAATCATACAGGAAGGGTAGGATAAACATTATTTATGTTGACAGTTTGAGACTGAGTTGTTTTGCTAGCTTTTTAAAAATGTGATGGTTATGTGGACTCAAGGATCCCTAGTCTCAGCCTCCCAGGTAGCTGGGATTATAGGATCCTACCACCATGCCCAGCTGCTTTTTCGAGACCAGGTCTCGCTATGTTGCCCGGGGGAGTCTTGAACCTGCGAACTCAAGTGATCCCAGGCCTCTTGCCTCCCAGTGCTTGGATTACAGGTGTATGCCACCACACCCAGCTCAATTGTGTTTTTTAGTATTATTTTGAAATCACTTTTCTAAACATATTCTATGAATTTCAGCCATTTCTGTTTTTATTCTTTGGTGTTCAGATTAAATTGGCTTTTGTGTTCTATTAGAAAAAGTTCAATATTTTTTCATGTAAGATATATGCTTTTGGGTACAATAAAGTTTTCTTACATTTTCACCTACATATTGTACCCTGTTTATTTATTTATTTATTTATTTATTTTTTAATGGATTTTTAAAATTTTAATTTATACATATATATATATTTCACATCAATCACATCATTGTGGTTCCCGGGGGTCCCCCACCACCTCCCCTCCCTGGCCACTCCAGCTGGTCCCCTCCTGCAGTTGTGTACTTTCATTTGGTTGTCCATATATTAGTGAAACCATTTGGTATCTGTTTTTTTCCTTCTGACTTGTTTCTGCCAGTGTGATTTCTTCTAGGTACATCCATGTTGTCAGAAAATCATCAAATTTGTCATTTTTTATTGATGCATAATATTCTATTGTATATATATATATACCACATCTTTTTCATCCAGTCATCTTTTTTGGGGCATTCGGGTTGTTTTCAAGTTCTTGCAATTATGAATAGTGCTGCAATAAACATCCGAGCACAGGTGTCCCTTTGTACCCACATTGAGGTCTCCTTTGGGTAGATTCCCAGAAGAGCTATTGCTGGGTCAAATGGTAGTTCCATTTTCATTAGTTTGAGGGTCCTCCACACTGCTTTCCATAGTGGTTGGACCAGTTTACAATCCCACCAGCAGTGTAAAAGTGTTCCTTTCTCTCCACATCCATGCCAGCACTTGTCTATTTTTTGGATGTGGGCCATTCTTATTGGTGTAAGATGATATCTCATTGTGGTTTTGATTTGCATTTCCCTTACTGCTAATGATATTGAACCTTTTTTCATGTGCCTGATGGCCATTTGGACTTCCTCTTTGGAAAAGTTTCTTTTTAGATCCTCTCCCCATTTTTTAACTGGGTTCTTTGCTCTGTGTTTGTTTGTATCTTGCTTATAAAATCTATTTTTGAAGCGCTTTCTTCCTTTCTGTGAGAAATAATAATTAGAAGCTTCTGCTAGATATTCAAGGTTGTCATTGCTCATTATTTTATATATTTTCTGGTAGGACATTGAAAAAACTTTTTGAAGAGAAAGATAAGTACTGATGTTTCCACTTTAAGTGTAAGATTACAGGGTTTCTCTTAACTTTTATGAATATACTATTTTTTGTTCCCCTCCTGTGTGCAAAAAATCTTGTCTCTAAATACATTAGTATAACTAATTCTATGTCTATGTGTTTGTGTGTATGCAATTTATATACACATAATAGAAACAAAATTAAATAAACAATATTACCAACTATATGATAACAGAAAAAATTAAGACTTTCTTTGCTATTTCTTTTAAAGGATATATTACAGTCAGCATATAGTCTCAGATTACTGTGTCTTTCAGTCACCCAAAATAATTACTACTAGTACCTTTATTTTAGTATTGTTTGTGATTTAAGGATTGTTTTAATTTTTTGCTTAATTTTGTTTTAAAAATTATGATAAATATGAACATGCTTTTCACAGCATATTTACAAATCAAAGTATATTCAATTTATTTCCCCTACCCCTGCCACCCTGTTCCTTTTTTAAATTATTATAAGATTTGGTGTGTCCATTTAAAATTTATAAGCAAATATGTATACATACATATTCTTTCCCCTCCTTTTCTTTGACAGTATAAAATGTTCATCCACATCTCAGCTTCTGTTTTCCTCTTATACCCAGGAGACCACTGCACAACAATATATAGAGTTTTATTTCATTCTGTATTATAGTTGCATAGTATTCCATTTGTTGTTGTACTGTCTATAGTTTCTTTACCTTTCTTTTGGTTTCTGTACCTTCTGTGATTGAACTAGTCCCCTTTTGGTGATAATTCAGTATTTATAGTCTTTGTTAAAAATTGCAAATGATAGTTTTGAACAGTAATTATTTAGTAATTTTACTTCCACGTGTTTGGGATAGTATTTTTAGAAATGTAATTGCTGATTCAAATCGTGTGTCAGCAAGAAAGCTTTTATGAAGGGCAAACTGAATTTATCATATATTTAGGTGTAGTATATGTATCGCTGTAGTTTCCCATCATCATGTGCATAGCTAAATTACCTTCAACTATCTCAGTATAGGAATACCCTTCAGGAATATTCCTCCTTCCCTTCTGCCCTCTTATCCCCATCATGGTGCCAGGTTTCAGGAACCACAAGATACCCTTATTCGACTGTTAGAACAGGGATGCCAGTGACAAGTTAGTGTCATAAGTCTGAAATATTTGTGACTAGTCACTGTAAAAAAGTTACTAATAAGGAATTGTGAGTTTGAAAAACAGTTTTCTAAACTATTGGTAATAAAATTACTAATTTTGATCAACCAGATTAAAAAAGTCTAAGTTACTTTTTCTCCTGTTAGAAGGCAACTAATTTTTTGGTTTTTAAAAAAATCATTTTCATATGAAGGGATAATCCAAGAGTGATATAGGCAAAACATAAGAAAAATTGTGTACTAGTAAATTAATAAAAACCCTGCACTTTTCTGGATATTTGATGATTCTGAAATTTGTGATATTTGATAAATTTTTAATATTTTTTTGACATTTAGAACTTTCTTTTTAATTGTAAGCAAATATCCAATCTGAACTTTATATCTGTGATTTTATATTATCATCTTAAACATGGCTTCCAGAAACACACAGACATCACACCATGTAAAATAGCGGTGCCTTTAACAGCTGAAGTGTTAGAGCCAGTGACTTTCAATAATGAATCAGCAATTGTAGACTGAGT
Organism: Uropsilus gracilis; assembly: GCA_004024945.1. Classification (NCBI taxonomy): domain Eukaryota; kingdom Metazoa; phylum Chordata; class Mammalia; order Eulipotyphla; family Talpidae; genus Uropsilus; species Uropsilus gracilis. The sequence goes on along the minus strand of PVHY01014464.1, from coordinate 22,856 downwards.
TCTGTCAAGAAATACACTCCTCTCTTAGAATCTGCAAGTCAGACTGTAGAGTAGTATATATAAGCCCTCCAAGAGAATATTTTCCTAATGCACTGAAATATTTTGTAGTAAATATTTGGGGGGAAATAATGCAACCTGCATCATTATCCTCTGTCTTCCTCTTTTATGGAAATGTTTTTGTCCTTTCCCCAAATAGTCACTCCAAAGGTCCCTTTCAATCATGGTTTTGATACAGTGTTCAGGATTTAGTGACCACATTTTATTATTTATTTTTATTTATCATTTTATTATTTATCACAGTTCCAGCTGTGATACTTTGTTTGGAAAAGTTATCAGCAGTTTTAATTGTAAAAATTAAAAGTAAACTCTGAACTGAACAAGACCATTTGAAAGCACTACCACTCGATGATGACTGATTCATTAGTGTACTTCCTTAGTGTACTTTGGCAGGATAGGGACAGAATATCTTTAATAAAGATCCTCATGTGAAGAGAGAAAAATGGGTACATATAGCAGTGACTTTCCCCTAGCCATTCTAAAATGTTATTGACTCTAGATTTTGAGGATGTCTTCTCTGAGATTAGGAAATTCACTTATGTTTTTATTCTTTCACTATATCTTCTCCCACACAATCATTATAAATTACATTTATCATTTTTTATTGAAAATTTCAAAGTGACTTTTAGATTTATCAATTTTCTCTATTTTTACTGGTCCACTTCTCTTTCATTGACTTGCACTTTTATTTTCTTTCTTTGCTTAGTTTACTCTCCTTTATTTTGTTTAAATTCCTCTGGATTTAATTTGCTCTTCTAGTTTCTTATGGTGGAAGTTTGCATAATTGACTCTACACCATTTTATTTTTCCTAATATAAGTATTTCATGCTATAAATTTTTTGCTAATAACTCTTTAGTTATACCCCTCTAATTCTGATATGCTATATATATATGAAAATGAAATATGTATTTAGCTTTCTTTCAGTTCTAAATCCTTCCTAATTTTTGTTGTGATTTATTCTTTCACTTACAGTTTATTTAGAAGTGTTTTACTTATTTTCCAATTATTTGGGAGTTTTTCAGATATCTTCTTGTTATTGAATTTTAGGTAAGCTCTCTTGGGTGTAGATAACCACCTCTTCCTTTATTTGAGATTTGTTTATGGTCCTCAATAGAGGTCCGTGGTGGTGATCCCTGAACCAATGAGGTGAACGTGTATTTTGCTCACTGCTGAATGTAAATGGGAATTAGGATGGGGTGATTTGTAGTGCTCAGATCTTCAATCCAAAACCAAGTACGAACAGGCACCAAACCTAAACAAGATTCCAGTAGCTTACCTGGGCACTTTCTGGTTTCTTCCACCCGTGTGCGCAATTTCAAGACTACTCAAAACAACAGTAACAAGATTTATTTACAAACAAAGGGAGAACCAAGAGTCACAGAGGTCATGAGTGTATGGTTATCTGACCCTAGTTACTTTCCAGTTTCAAAGTCCTAAAATGCTTCCAAGATGGTGTCGTCTCAACACTGCAGACCTAAACAAGTGTTTTACCAAGTAGCACAAGTCTCAGATGGCATCTTCTTGCTACTCCAAACTTGAAGCAGACATTTCATACAAAGTCTAGTTTTCCAACAAGCTGTCTTCTTGCCAGAGGTACAGTTTTCCAGGTTCCAAGTTTTCTGGTATACACAGACTCAAAGTTCTCCAGCAAGCTAGCCTTTCATTTTCAGAGGTTCAAATTCCAGTTTTTAAACCAAAGGCCATGCTTATGCTTCTTGTAACTTTGATCTTTCCTGGGATGACCATATCATGGGTGCTGATGTTCTGGGCCACAGCCCATCCTGAGGCTGAAACCCATGATGGCGTACCTCTGTGTTACTTCTGCAGGCTTTTTATCCTCTGCTGTCACACTCTACCCACAGTGCTTCTTGCCTTGCTTGCCTGTAAGATATGCATCATCCGGGGAATTTCTGCTTGACTTGCCTTCCTAGCTGTGCTACCCAGTTACATATCTACCTACTGATTTTTTCCTTTTTTTGTGAATCAGAGAAGGTAGTAGTCATCCAAGATTATTATTTTTCCTTCTTGCTTCAATTCTGTAAGATCCTTTCCATGTATATCATAAATTTAATTTTGACCAAATTTTATTTTCCATTTGGTTGGGTTTGGGTTTCTTTTTTGTTTCAGTTATTGTCTCTTTTGCTGTACAGAAACTTTTTAATTTGATGTTGTCTCAGCTGTTTATGTTTTCCTTAATTTTGTTAGGATTTGTAGATGTGTCCTGAAAGAGGTTTCTGAAGTATTAGTCTTGGTATGTTTTGTCCATATTTTCTTCTATGTGTTTTATGGTTTTAGGTCTAATATCCAAGTTTTTTATCCATTTTGAGTTGGCTTTTAAGGGTCTGATAAAAAAAGATTCAAAAAGAACTCACACAACTCAACAAAAACAAAGCAAAGCCTACTCAGAAACTGGGGAGAAGAATTAAAAGACACTTCTCCAAAGAAGAAATGCAAATGGCCAATAGGCATATAGAAAATGCTCAACATCACTAATAACCAGGGAAATGCAAATCAAAAACACAATAAATTACCATTTTACACCAGTAAGAATGGCCCATATTAAAACAAAAAAACAAAAAACAGGCGACAAGAAGTGTTGTCATGAACGTGGAAAGGAACATTTTTACACTGCTGGTGGGAATGCAAACTGATTCAGCCACTATGGAAAGCTGTGTGGAAGACCCTCAAAATACTGAGACTGAAACTACCATTTAATCCAGCAATCTCACTCCTGGGAATCTAACCCAAAAGGTACAAAAGCACTAATTCAAAAGGACATCTGTACTCAGATGTTTATTGCAGCACTATTTACAGTAGCCAGAATATAGGCACAACCCAAATGTTCCCAAACTGACAAATGGCTGAAATAATAATGGAATATTATTCATCAATCAAAAAAGACAAGTTTGATGCATTTGTAATAACACGAATGAACCTAGAAGAAATCATGTTAGTGGAAATAAACCATAAAGATAAAGAGAAATACTGGATGATCTCACCTATATGCAGGATAGAGGGAAAACAAATGAAAGGACAAGTAAAATTTAAAACCATGAGCAGAACTGAACCATAGAGCGAGAGGTGGAGGGTGGTAAAATTGGTGGAGGGACGTACACAAGGATTAAGATGATGCTAATAAAGTGTTGGGAGAGCCTTTAGGTAAAATTTATATGTGTAAAATCTATTTAAAAATAATAAGATGAATTAAAATTAGAATTTTATTTGGGTAATATTGGATTATAACATTATATAAGTTTCAGGTGTTCAATAGTGTTATTCCACATCTGTATACACTACATTATAATCAAAATAATATACTAAAAATATAATTTCTATCTACCACCATACAGTGATCCCCTTTATCAGCTTCCTCATCCCTCTGCCCCATACTTCTGATAACCACTAATCTGTTCTCTATATCTAAGAGTTCCGTTTCCTTTGTTGGTTTGCTTTCTTTTTTCTCTTTTGGTATTCTCAGTGAAGTCATAAGGCATTTATTTTTCTGTCTGACTGACTTAGCATAATACCCTTGAATCCACTCATGTTGTAGCAAATGACAGGATTTCACTGTGCATCTTTTAGATCTTTTCTTTAGATCTTTTCCTTTTCTCCTTGCCAACACTTGTTTTCTTCTCTTTTTGCTAGAACTCATTCTAACAGGTATGAAGTGATATCTCATTAAAGTTTTTTTCCTGGCATGTCGGCAGGGGCCAGGATGTAGGCCCCTTGATTTTTAATTGGGGATGTGGGCCGGGGGCAGGCTGACCTTGGTGGTGATTGGGGCAGATCTCTGTAGCAGGTTTATCTATGGGTTTTCCCTGAAGCCAGATTGACTGGGTGACACACAGACTCCAATTGAAGTTAAAAACAACAAATTTATTACTGGTGCTCCAGGGTTGCCAAGCCAAGGTGGCAAGAGGAAACCAGAACCGTTTCTGCTGCAACTTTTTATAGGGCAAAACCACCACTGCCCCCTATTGTGAAGCAAGCAAGCAGGTGTAGGACATGTTCCCATAACAACAGGACACATTCCCACATTCCCACAATGGTGGGACATGTTCCTATAACTGCAGGACACGTTCCTGCAGTTATCTGTGGGTTTCCAGTAATGCTGACATCTATCATCTATCAGGAGGACAATGTTGGCATGTCCATGGCAAGGTGGACAAAATGGTTGTCAGGAATAACCAGGATTTAGGTGAGGCAGAAACAGGAAGTAGGATCAGCCCGCCATGGTAGGTATTTTCCACTGAGGGCAGGGAATGGATACTGGTTTCAAAGTAGAGATTTGAAACAAAATGGATTTAGTTTGGTTAGTCTGTTCCCAACCGTGTGGATTTGGATCGGTACCCTGGGATCCAATGCCCTATCATGGTACTTTAGGTTTGCATTTTGTTGATTTAGATGCGATGCTGAACATCTTTTCATGTGCTTGTTGGTCTTCTGTATGTCTTCTTTGGTGAAACATCTCTCCAGATCCTCTTCCAATATATTTAAAAACTCTCATTTGAAACATTGATATGTGTGGATTTAGAATTTGTAAGTTTTTTTTTTCCATCATAATGAAATGTCCTGCTTTATCCTTGGTATATTGCTTTTTCTGGCATCTGCTTTGTATTATTAGAGCTCACCAACTTATTTTTATTAGTAATTGCATGTCATATAGTTTTCATTCTTTTAAATTTAAACTGTCTTTCAAAGTGGATATCTTGTGTCTAGCGATGTGGGTGGATTTTGTTTTTCTTGGACCATTTGCTGATATGGTTGGTGTTAAGGTTAATATTTGCTATTTGTTTTCTTTCTTAACGCCTGTTCTTTGTTTTCCTTGACCTCTTTTCCTGTCTTTAAACTGGAAACACTTAGGAATACTTTCATGCTTTCAATTTGTTTACGCTATCGATTTATTAGGTATTCCGCTTTGTTGTAATTTAGTGATTGCCTTAGGATTTCTTTTTTTCCTTTTTTAAAATAATATATATTTTTATTGAATAAGTTTTATTTACATTTGCCTTTTGGGTGTTCCTCCTACCTCCCCCATCCCACCCCCCTCGTCTCTCCATCTCTTCTTTCACTGCCAGTTATTGTTTAATTTTTCGTCCCTTGGGTTCTTCCTTTTCTTTCCTGTAGCAATGTCCTTTTGTCTGGTGTGGGCATGGTTTCCTGGGACACAGTGGCCTGTGCTAAGTTTTCCAAGTGTCTTTTTGCTGCTGGCCACCAGTTCCCACATGATTGTGTTCTTTCAGTGCCTCCTCCTCCTTTCTGGTCAGCTGCTCCGGCCCATCTTCTGCCATATCTTGCTCCTTCTTTGTTTTGTAGTTCTGGTTGCTGGCGTTGGGAGCATTTCTCCTGGCCAAAGTTTGTGCACCAGTTTTTTTGATCGATATAGGCCCACTGCCCATCTCCGTGGCTTTCCTCACCTCCCAAAGTGGGAGGGTCCTGTGATCATGCTGAAGGCAGCTCTGAATGGGAAATTCCATTCCCATCATTGTAGATCACAGCAGTTGTGTTTCTGAGGTGGTTCGTCTATATGACCAGTCTTATAGTCCTGTGTCCATGGATCTGACATGTTCGTTGTTCTGGAATACATCTTTGTTTTTCACCTCTGTATTCGTGTGCCATTGATTTAGTTGCTTCTGGTGAGGCTTGACTCTGGTTGATGTAGTTGCTTCTGGTGAGGGTTGACTGGATTTGGAGAAGACCAGAGGGAATGACCCCTACCGCCCACTACCCCCTGCCAGCTGGCCTCTCCCCCCCCACCAGCCTGTGTGTCTGGGGGGGGTGGCAGTGTCCCACAGCATGGCTGAACCAGGCTTTTGGATGGGACTACCCCTGACTCCCCCGACCACCTCATGGTACGGTGACCGGGGGGTGCCCTCAGCTGCTCCTTGTCACCCTGGCAGGTGGCAGGGCCCCACTACCTTGCGTTCCTTGAACTCCGTAGGTAGGCTGAGTGGCTGAGGGCTCAGTACCTGGCAGCATGGCTGAACTGGGCGTGTGGGTGGGGCTACCTGCCTCCCCTGGCCACCTCGTGGTATGGTGATGGGGGCGCCCCCAGCCACTCCCCCTACCTTATGTTCCCCCGAACCCTGAAAGGAGGGTGGCAGGCTGGGTGACTGAGGGCAGCATGGCAAAACCGGGCCTTGCCTTAGGATTTTAATACGTGTCTTTCACTCATGAAAATCTCTCAAATAGTATGATGGCACCTTATGACCAGAATCTTAGCACAGTAGACATCTGTTTTTTCTCCTCTGTCCTTTATGCTCTTGTTATCACTTATTTTATTTCCACTGTTATATATCCCATTATTTATTATCACTGTTTATTCCTTAAACAACCAGTTTCCTTTTAAGTGAGTTGTAAAATGAGAGATAAAATGCCTGTAAGAAAAATCTGTATTTTTTTTTGTTTGTTTGTTGGATTTTCTAATTGCATTGCTAATGTTTTCTTATTTATTTTTGTTTTTATCGTTTAGAGATCCAACAACTTAAACCAAGTGCCATCTTAACCTCAGTCCCCAAGTTATTATTTTAACCTATTTAAATGTTCAGCATTTTAAAGGAATCATGAGTTAGTATGATGTACTTGTTGTCTGAAATAATTCTTTTTTTTTCCCCCTCAAGTGCTAAAATGTTTAAAAATGTATGTGTGTGATCTGGGAAAAATGACTGTTCTAAATTTAGGTACCAATTTGTGAGGTAGGAGTTTGAAGGACAGTCTTTGTTGCCAAAGCTATTATAAAAGTACCAGGCACATTGCTTAGTGTCCTATCTCTGTGATATGGTCTCATTTAGAGTATTGGCTACCTCCATAGGCTCTTATTTAGTATAAGGCATGAATTCCACACTTATCCAGAGGTTATTCATCTGGCAATGTCTTTTGTTTGGAATAGCAGACAAAATAGTGAAGAAAACAGATAGCTTCTAAACAACTGAACTAGAGGTATCAAGGTCATTAAAAATAAATCACATGTATTTTCCTGAAAGGAGAATCCCTGACTCAGAGTATGCTTGCTTCCATTAAAAACATAATTTTAACCAGCGTGGCTAATTGGTTTCCTTGCTTTCAGCAGAAACGAGAGAGAGTGGGAGGTGGGGAGAAAGGGGGAGAAATGGCAAAGAAGTACACTCATCACACAGGGTATGATACCAACACTTACATATTCCTTCAAACTTCATCTCCTTCGGGGCAGTCATTTTTAATTTTCCTCCTTTTTTTTTCCTTTAGGGCAATTTTGGTGTACTATCGTTTCTCTTTGTTTTTTTTCTGCACTGTCCCCAACACGAGATATTCAGCAAACATGACCTAAACAAACATGTGAGACTAAATGACTGGGGACAGGGTGAGAGCTGAAAGAACTGGTATTTGAAAGAATCCAAAAATCCATTAGGCAGAGAGTTCTTTACACTTCATGCCACTGTGCAGTGAGAACTTTTCTATTTAGGGAAAATAGCAGCCAGCATGGAGCAATAGCTCACGTTGATATCAGTGACATGTCATTCAAGAAAGGTTACATTTTAGAACCCACGTATTTATTGCCTTAAAAATGGTTTCCATTAAAACTACCCTTCCCCTCCCCCTCCAGCCAAATCTCTCTTTCTGTCTCTGGCTCTCAACAGTTTCACCTCTTTGAATTTAGGAAATTCATTTTTGCAACAAATGGCTCATTACTTGGTGGAGTTGCTAAAATGGTCTGTATCTGTACACACAGTGGATCTGGTAGAAGTAATTATTTAACAGATTTATGTAGAAAGAAGAATGTTCACTGTGATATACGCACACCCATGCCTTAAGTCTGGAAGATACTATTTATGTTTATTTTGTCCATGCTGTTTAGATAGATGTTCCTGCTCTCTTTATGGACAATTTGTTTATTCAATTTGCCCTTAATGTGCTGTTCTCATCAAGACTTTTGAACTTAGACATGCTGGTAGTAATGATGACAGCTGGCCCTCTCTGAGTGGTTATGTCTCTGTGGGGGCTATTTGTGCCCTGGGAACTCTGCAAAGAACTACCCTGGATTAACTTTATTCTTGCCACACCGTAGGAGGTGGGAATTACTATTATCTAAACTTACATGTGGGGAACTGCAGTTTGGAGAGGTGAGCCTACAAAATCCAAGTGAGGAAAATGACTGTGTCCCAGTGGTCTATTTCTAGTAATGGATTCTTAATATTTATGCTATATGCTTTCTCTTTCTTTCATCATCTCTGGGAACAAAGTAGTGAATGAAAACACAACATCTGTTTGAATTAGAGTAAAATACTGCTTTTTGTTGCTGCCATGCCAATTAACCTTAGGCTGAGAAGAGACTAGGAAAATATATACATCTCTAGGCAAATTTAATGGTCTGATGGGGGGGTAACTTCTCTCTTTGTTCCTCCCTCTCTCTCAACTTTGATGTACGTAGCTAAATCGGATAATTCATGAAGCATTATCTTCCATCTTGCACCATCCCAGTTTGGTGTCTAGTCAGTAATTTGGATAATCTTGCTCATTTTTGGACTTTTTTTTGCCATTCATTCATGTTTTCTTTTTTTAATTTTTAAAAAATTTTTAAAAGTTGATTGCACCTATGAATTTTTACATTATTGTATGCCCTGAGATTCATGTTGGACTATTTTCCTGTAGATCTAGATGACATTATTAAAACAGTTTTGAAACTATTTTCATGTAAAGGTCCCAAAGAATGAAAATGGGTGATGGTTCTTGTGTAAGTATGGACAGGAAAATACCCAATTGGATGATCTTGGCATCTGGATATGGAGTCAAATATGCCATCAGTTTCTTTTCCTAAATAAAGCAAACCAATATGTACACACACCAGAGAGATCAGAGACCGAGGGATGCTTTGTATATGACTTTAATAAAAAAACACATTTTTCTTTTTTAAATCTTCCATAAGCGAAGTGGGAATCAGGGAGTTGAGGAAGAGCAAAGATGGCTGCATTGGGGAATAAAGAAAAATGAGAAGCTGAAGAGCGAGAGGGGCTGATGAGCAGAAATGCACTTAGGCTGTCTGTCAGGTGTCAGGAGCCGCGGCCTTCTCTTCTGAAATTGCCTTTTTATGTTGCATTTCTTGGAGGTGACCTCAGAGGTCAACCTTTTGTGTTCTTTTGGGAAAGAGAAAAATAAGAATAAATACAGTCGTCATAGCATATGAACATGATTTCTTCCTATTCACAGTTTATCAAGATTATTGAAGTGGACTTTTAGACAAAATGAGAGTAACTTTAGTTCTGATTCTATTGGTTTTTTTCTACTCCCTTCCCCTCTTGCTGCTTGCTAGCCTGGTCTGTTCTGGAGGCCTGTACCTGTTGAGTAGCATTAAGAAGGTCGCTTTCTGTTCTCCAACTCCTTCCTTGTCTTCATGTTTATAACTGAGGAATTATTTTCTTGCCTTCTTTCTTTTGCAGAGTTAATCCTAGTCATTCCTTGAGCTTATTAATTTTTCCCCTCTTGCTTGATAAGGACATTTTACAGGGCAATCATGACTCAGGGTGAGGAACAGAATATAAAGTTAGAACTCCGTTTGTGAACAGTTAATCAGAGGGTGAACAATCGGAGGCTGTTCCCTGACTGAAATTGTCACATCTGATTGCTTTCCCTATTCAACTCCATTGTCAAATGTCTCTGGGTGCTGCAGACTGCTTAGTAATGATGGCACCTGGTTGAGGTAATGGTCATGGTCCTGCTTTGATGGTTTGCTTGATAGTTTTCTCAAATAGCCTGAATACAGGTGCACTAGGAGGAAGCTGAATGTGCTTGCTTTATATCTAGAAATAAAGGTGATCTAAATGCCTCTGAACTTTAGGTTTTAACTCTCTCACCCCCATCTGATTCCCCCATGGTCTTAACTATCCAAAAAGACCCTTAAAATCTGAGCTTTACGTTGCTTATTGATCTGAAGACAGAGTGACCTTGATAGCAAAAGCCAGTCTTTTGCAAGCAGTGTAGGTACTAGAAGAAATTGCAGTCTCTTAGTTCTAATTTTATTCTGGGATCGGGTTGGCAGGCAGATCTATTCATCCCTCTGCCCGTGACTTGACATCAAATCCTCTATCAGGAGAACCTCAACTCCCAGTGGAAAGGGGGGATAAGTGATGAATGAACCTTTTACTGGTTTGTAAGCATGTGCCTGATACGGGATTTCTCTTTTATTTTCCAAAGCCTTTCTGCATTTTTCAGTCCACTTCTTTGAGCTAAACCAGGCAAAGAGAAAGATGATTAAGTCTCAGAAGAGGCATGAAATGGCCTGAAGCAAAAGAGGAAAAAGTTTAGGGTGGACGTTTTGAAATATGAAGAGTAAGAGTGATTAAGCCGTGGAATAGAAGTCCCATCACTGCGCAAAGCTGAGGAAAGGTTAGGTAAGATATTAACATTAATAAGGTAGCGGGAAACCCTAGAGAATAAAGGAGGCTTGACTAAAAGGGGGAGGGTGGAGAAAACCATAACAGCCAGCTGACAAAGTGCTTTCCTTCCTGCTTCCCGCATTATAACTTTCAGAGGACATTTTTTTTTTTTTTGAGAAACGGTAGGAAATCTAGATTGCCATCCTGGCCTGCTTGTTTATGTTATAGAGACCAATCTTCACTGATACCACAGATTTAGTTTTTTAATAGTGCCTGCTCTATACCAGGCACTGTGTGAGACTCCAGGAATATAGCTATGTGAAATATGATGAGGAAGACAGAACAATTAGAGTTGTGAATTGGTGGCCCATCATGGAGGAGAGGTGAGGAAGACTGATGGACAAATGATTGCAGGAGTTCATGGTGCAGAGGAAAGGGCTTCTCCTTCCTGATGGGGTATTCACTGCACTCAAACACAACTTCTTATGGGACAGAGGCATCTACATCCAGTAGCCGCCTCTGTAGTATCCAGTGATGGTCAGGTGCTGGCAGTTATTTGCATAGCAGGAACTGCCTTTACTTCCTATGCCTGAGGTTTACTCTCCTGTCTGTGTATACTATCACAAGCCCCTTCTGTTACCACCATGAGACAGAAGAATGGTAAGAGGCAAGGTGCCTCCAGGAAGAGACATCTTCTCACCCCCTTCCTCTCCCATCTAGCATGTGCTGTGAGGGCCGGTGTGAGAAAGTAGGACGATGGGCTTCTTTCTGATAACTGTCAGCTTGCATATCTCCCTAATAAAATCCATCCCTTAATTCTTGCTACGTGATTTGGCGTTTGCCTTCTCCCTCTTTTACCATAGCTCTGCAACCTCTTACACAAATCTGACCAACAGGGATGATTTTTTGAGTTCATGTTTTAGAAGAAAGCGAATTGACTAAGTATGAACTTTCCTTTTTGTTTCTCTCCCCTTCCTAAAGTGGAATTCTCTAAAATAATTTCTCTTGTCTTAAGAGAAAAGGTCCTATTAATAAAGGTTTATGTTCTTTTTTTAAGTCATAGATGTTTCGGTTTATCTTCCCTCTTTTATACACTGGTGAGATTTTAGATTGTATTTTGCTTATTAAAATTGACATAAAAATATATAATCGTTCTCCTAAAAAAAATCAAGTTGAATGCTTTACTGTGTCATTCTTGTGCCACTGTGGTCTCAGACCTCCTCCCTCCAGATCCCTACCTGGCTGTTTGATCTGTGTTACTTTCTGCTTAACCTTGAGTTTGTCCATTTTGGGAATGCAGGTGTGAGGTGTCTCAGAAGGGGATGGACAGGAGGCATTAGGAGCTGAAGAGGCTAAGAGAAGGGCCTGATCTCTGACACCTTAGGGGAAGTGGCACTGAAGCTAAGACCACAGAGATGCAGTATTAGAACTGGAGGAAGAGATGGGGATGGGATGGGCATAGGGATGAAAGTGTTTAGGTAGAGGGGTTCGTGTGTGTGTGTGTGTGTGTGTGTGTGTGTAACAAAACATTTTTTTTTAAAAACAGCTTTTGGTGTCTTTTAGGAATGTATAGTTCAGCACAGCTGCAGTTTGAAGATTTTTTTTTTCTTTTTGCTTTGGTAGCAAATTGCTCCAAGATCTTATAGAAGCTCTTTCTTACTTTAACCCTAGAGTCAGTAATGATGGGCTCTCAGACTGTAGTTCAGGGCAGAAACTTTGTGTAGCCTGAAAATAAAGGAAGTTGAATGAGGTGAAACCATCTTTCCTTTTTAGAGCCCAATTCTCTCCTTTATAGTGATGTACTTAATAACTTTTTAGGAACTTGGAAAAAAATCCATGAACTTCTGTGTAATTTCCATTTTATCTTTGCATTTCCCCCCTCTTTTCTTTTATCCCTCCCTAATCTTCTTCTTCTTCTTCTTCTTTTTTTTTTTCCTTTCTAAAGTTGTCTTTGGATATACCAGCTAGCAAAATAATTCTTTGCTTTTCATTTTGGTCAGAGAAAGAACTTAGGTGTCTTAGAGAAACCCTAATGCATATCATCGGAAAATGGTGTGTAAGGACAAATACGATGGAAAGTAGGAGAGGTAATTCTTCCTGAAAAGTTAATGAAGAGCTTTCCTTCTCTCCTTTTGTGTCAAAACATTTACCGTAAAGTAATTGTAAATGTAAGTACTATCTCTATCTCTTTGAAACATATCTTTTTCGAAAGTAAGCAAGTCTTTGTTTTATGACCCAGAAGTCTTTTTTGAGATACAGCTAGCTGGCAGCTGAGATGGCATCCTGTCTCCCACATTCTCTGGGCAGAGAGGGGGCTAACTTCAGGGGGTGTCTGTTTCAAGTTGTAGAAACACCTCCTGTCATCAAGACTATTCTTACTTTTGGGTAAAGTCAATTCTGTAACCTAGATGGTCATTCAAATTACTAATATTAATATTAGGATGAAGTCTCTGTGGATAGTGGTGTTCTCCATTTTTCTTACGTGAGGAATTACGACTTTCCTCGAAAAGATGTCTAGGATGGCTTATATCTGCTTGACTTTATAGAAGGGTAGATTTCTTTTTGTCTGTGCAAATCTCTTAGTGGATTGCCTGGGATGCAGATCACATTGTAGTTCACTGTTGATTTAGTAATACAGGTGTTTCCTTTCTCTACTAGCTTGATGGAGGGAATTTCTAGGTTGAGAGATTTTAAAAATAGTTGTATTTTTCCTTCAAAGCCTAAAGAGAGTACCGTTTGGTTTATCCTTTCCCAGAGTTGCATCAACCTTCTGGGGGAATGGTAGCACCATGAGAAATGGGAACTATCCCCCTCATTCTTAGTTGCCAGGCCTGATACGGTTCTGTTCGGCAGATGGACGGCTGGCCCTTTCAAATGTTCCCAGGTGGACCAAGTGCTATTTGCGTTCAGAAGTTCTCATTGAGGCTTTCATTTTAAATTCATAAAAGTTATCAGCCAACTTCCAACAATTGTTTAATAAAAAGCAATTAGCCAGCCAAAAATATAATGGCTTTTATGTCAAAATATGCTCGAGACAGCTGCTAAGCGGGCCACTGGCAGCCCCTGGGCCATATGCCGTGAGTCCCAGGCATATGCACAGGCAGGCACAACAGCACAGAGCATATTGGGAGTAATAAACCCAGCCCCCCAGCCGGCTCCCTCTCCCTCCACCCAATTTCCCCGCTCCAGAGAAACTGACAGCAGGAAACTCTCTGGAGTAAATTGCTGCAGTCAAGATTCACAAAACTCATTTATTAGGCAAGGATTTAATCTGGCAATAGATGTGAAAGCATTACTTCCCTAGCTTGGTTTGGATAAAATCCATGCAAACCTTATTGCATTGCAGAAAAACGATAAAAAAAAAAAAAAACAACCCATGAAAAACTGCACCGAACAACTAACAGTGCTCATCAAGAAAATTGAGCTCAGATTATAGACTTTTCTTTTATCTGTTTGCTTCTTGTAATCTAATATTTGCATGGAAAAAGTTTCGAGAATTTCTTCTTCCTGAAGATAGTTTTACTATTTCTGGCATTCTTTGTTATAAGCATGTTTAATTGCCCTGCCTTGCTCTCAATCATTGCTCCAATGATTGAGATATTGGTGATGGCCCCATATATCTTTAAGTGTCATTAGGAATGCAAATCCAGATATGTGCTTACTTTAATCATTGGGGGTAGAGAAAAATGGAAATTCTTCTGAAATATTCTGTTAGTAAGAAAGGCCAAAGCTGGGCACGGTGGCTCGTGCCTGTAAGCTTCAGCCTATGAAGCAGCTGGGGCTAGGGATCGTGGTTCGAATCCTGTCTGGGGCATGCAGTGAGACCTAGTTCCAAAAAAAATATAGCTGGGCGTGGTGGCACATGCCTGTAATCCCAGCTACTGGGGAAGCTGAGGCTGGATTGCTTGAGTCTGTGGTACCCCAGGCAACGTGAGCCTGTGGTTCCACAGGCAAAAATAGCGAGACCTAGGCTCAAAAAACAAAAGGATATTTCAGTACCCAAACTAAAAGAAGGATAAATTATCAAATATATATATATATATATATATATATATATATATATATATATATAAAGAAAGGCACATTTTCATCCAAGGATGTTTATTTTGAGGACAAAGCTCAGGCAAATCATCTTTTGTTCCTAGAGAGCTTTCCCATTCCAAAGGATGCCATGGTTTGTACACAGTCTGAGGCTGTTTTGAGAGCATTCACAATGCCTATCTCTTTAAGGCCAGATGCTGGAAGCTGCTCTATACCCCTGCTTTCTAACCATTTCAGCATGCCAGCAAAATCTTATACTATAACTAAGAGAATGCATAATCTGTTCAAGGATAATAAAAATGTTTTTCTTAAAACACAGTAGATAGCATAGCGTGGGCAATAGAATCCCAAACATGTCTTGGAAAGGGAGCAGCATACCTAGAAATCTCCAGTCTCCAAATTTTAATTCATTCTTTAATCCTCTTTTTTCCCCAAGAACATTTGCAGCAGAACTATATTGGGTAGTGTGTTAAGGAAAGGTCTCCCCCACAAACACCTCCAGTTTTGATAACTTTCTAGGACTCACAGGACCCAGGACTTAGTTCATGGCTAGGATTTATTACAGTGGAAGAATATGAAGCGAAACAAAGAGACAGAGCAAGTGGGACAAAGTGTGGGGGAAACCAGGTACACACCTCTCCCAGTGGCATCAAAGGGGATATTTTTAATTCTCCCAGCAATAAGTTGTGACATGCACTTGCAATGTTGTGTACCAGGCATCCTTCTTAAAGACCTGGTGTCCATGGTTTTTATTGGAGCACCAGTCCTGTGAGGATCTCTGCCTGACTTGTTAAAATTCCAGAATCCTGGAGTAAAAGCTGATGTTTAAAATCAGCTGCAGTGTTTGCACAGATAGTTGTAATCTTGTAGCAGGTCTTTCCAAGGATTGAGGTCTCACATTTGTAGTCAATGGTGCAAACTCTTTTATCAGCACACGTGACCTTGTGGACTTATCATTTCCATCTGTCCTCTTTTCTACCTTATTTTCCTGCAGAGCAGTACGTGATGCACTGTTGGAGGTCCTGGTGAAGGTTGGAAGAGGGGCAGACAATTTGGTAAGAAGTAAAAGACCTGACTTAGGTACTCACTGGAGGTTTTATGATAATGGAAGTCTAAAAGAGGCATCATGGCGAGGCTGTAATAATAGGAATTTTAAAATTTGGTAGATGTCGGTTTAAGTACTATTTGATATTATAATAGGACATAGAGATTTAAGTCTTTCTTGTCTCTTGTTTTATGACTAATCCACCAAGTACTTGAGTTGGATATGTTTGATAGAAAACCTGCATTTCAGGAAAAATATATATTTTTTCCAAGATGGCTTCATAGAATGACAGACTTTCACTATAGAATTGCAAAAAATAGAACAAAGTGAGATATATGGAGAGGCTGTTTACTAGGTCTCCAGCTTCTATTAGTAACTCTTCTTTACCTTACTTATGAATTTACCTTTTCGTGTTAGAGTCCTTTTTAAAATTCTCATTATAGTTTTGGATTTTGTTGCATTCTGACTCAATGAATTAAACTAGTCCTCTTGTGAATAGAGCCCTTTATCTGTCTGAAGTATGCATAGCATTGAGTTTTAATTACGCCCCCCCATCCATTTCTCTAGCCTGAGTGAGTCTCACCTATATAGTTGTAAGGTCACCATCTTGTCAACGTTCTCTAGGCTTTATTCAAGCCCATATTTTTCATGAAGCCTGAAAACCAGAGCAGGGAACATGTTCTCACTCATGCTTCCTGTGCATTTGAATAATGCTTTATTAATTTCATGGGGAGTCTCACCCTTGGTTTATATTTCCAGGGCTGCCAGGTTACTCTCTCAAGCCAATTGTCCTGGTTTTCAGGTTCCTACTTCAGTTTATAGCCACCTATCAATCAAGTATGCAGGCCATCTAGATGTTTGTGTACTTGTATAGAAGCTCTTTCTTTGATCTGTTTTATATATCACCATTATCTCAGAGCAGAGGCCAGGTTGCACTGTGATGGAGAGCATGGGTTCTGTAGCTTTGTGTTCCAAGTTCAGAACCACATTTTGTAGCTGTGAGACACTGAGAACTTTCTGTTCTCCACTCACCTATCAGATAAGGAATAACCTATTAGTATTGATTTATGATTAAATAAGTATTTTTGTCATGCTCCAAGCAATACTATATTATGTTTGATAAATTATAGAAATTAGAGTCAGTTCATATTTCAATATCTCTTAGATACAAATAACTACTTTGAGTCACATCTTTATAAACCTTCTCATAGACTCATAGTCCTTGTCCACATACTAATTTCCAGTCAGAAGTCTGATTTATGCTAAATTAGAACCAGAAATGAGAACTCCTACTGGAAAATGACTGCATTATCTTATGATTAGCACAAGACAGAATATACCACCCATTCCCTTTTTATTCTGCTTGAAAATGCATGCACAAATTTCCTATCCTGACAAAGTCTGCAAGGTGCTCTTCCCCCTTTCTGTTTACACTAGTAATGGGAATTCATTCTTCTGGCCAAACAAGGCAAATTGAGAATGAAACAGTTTGAGTAGATTTTTAGATTAATGTTGTTCTAAGAAATAGCAAAGTTCTCCGTGATCAGGTGTTCTGGTATAGATATGTGATTAGGTATATACCATCATATTTCAAAACTGAAAAAGAATGGGAAAAATTCTCTTGAAGTCAGAAAATAAATAAACAAACAAACAAACCAAAACCCAAATACCTAGCACATACTGAGCACATATAAGCCTTTCACTTTGCTAATCTTTCATTTGGCCTGGCTGCCAGAAGCAATTTCATCTCTCTCAATATTTGTATTGACCTTTCTTTCCCTTTAGTTAGGAAAGCACAAGGATTTTTTTTCCAAAAGGCTCATATCATAAACTGTATGATGTTTAGCTTCTACAAAAGTGTGAAGAAGTCCTGCTGTGAAAAGTGAAGTTCATTTTTTTTTTTTTTTGGGTGGAAGCCCAGAAAATGTTAGACAAGCCAAGGTGAAGACTTCCTGATGAATGACAGCGTGGATGCGTATGTGTGTGTTTATGGGTGTGAATACACATGTACAGTTCTGGAACCATTTTGGCAAGGACAAGTAAGGACTAATGGAGAGGAACTAATACAGTGTTAAATGGCCAAATGGTTGATCCATCCATAAGACCCAACCTGTTATTTTCCTACTTTGCTGTATAGGCTGGAGTTAGCCAATTGAAAATGCCCCATCTTGGAAACACACAGTCCAATTAAAATAACATTTTATGAGCTAGCAGACATACCATGACTTTCACTGGTCACACTAGAGACAAAGAATTACTTGGGTCTCGCAGATTTTAAGAATTAGGAATCAGAGTGACAATACCAACCATTCAGTATTAGTACAGTCAGAGGTGCATTCCTAAGGAAATCAGTATGGAGGTTTCTCAAGACATTAAAAACAGATCTACTATATGATTCAGTGATTCTACCGCTAGGTATCTTCCCGAAGAATGCCCAAACCCACTGTTTTGAAGAGACATCTGCACTCCTCACTCTTACATTCATTGCAGCACTATTTACAACAACCAAGGTATGGAAGAAAATTATGTGCTCAACAATAGATGAATGGATGAAGAAGATGTGATATACAAACACAGTGGACTACTACTCAGCTATTTAAAAAAAGTGAACTCATCATTTGCAACAACATGGTTGGAATTGGAGGGAATTATACTAAACAAAATAGATCAGAGGGAGAAAGGCATTTACCAAATGATTTCACTCATACTCATATATGGAGTAAAATAAATAAAACAAAGGAACATGAAAAGCAAGCTCTAGAAATCTGACTATAGGATTGAGGCTATAAAGAGGGACAACTAAAGGGTGGGTGGGACCCAATGAACTGTTGTGGAGGACTATGGGTGATTTGGTTCTTAGTGTCATGTGGTGACATATCCCAAGAGGGATGATCCAGTTAATTCTCAAATCTCATACAGGCTGGTAAACCAGTGTTAATGAAAGATAATAATTTGAAAAAGAGAGAAAATAGATTTGTGACTGGATAAGCTTCCTATTATGAAATGTTTCTACTGAAATGTATGAAACTGTTTCCACCAGTTACATACACAGCCTTAAATAGCTTTTATCATTAGATAAAATAAAACACTTCAGCACCAACTCTTCAAATAACATCTTTTGTTTATGATACATTGTTCAAGGTAGTGAGGTGGGTAAAGTAGTTCCTGAAATAGCTGTATAGATAAAAAGTGGAGCTTTGTCCTTCTCTTCAACTCTTTCTAGAAAAAGCTAATTTTAAACAGGAGCACTCCAACTGTACTCTCCTGGTAGGGACACAAAAGAGCGAGCCTCTGCTTCCTAAAGAGGAAAACTTTAGAAAAGTTCCATATCAGCTCTGATACCAGCCTGCATGCTTCAGAGAGAAGATGTGTTGGAGAGTGTGACTATGATGGCGACCACAGTAAGGATCCCAAGTAGCTTGTTATATGATCTCACCACCTTTCCTGGGAAGAGGAAATACTATTTTTCTCTCAGATGTCTCATGTTGTGTTTGACACTTAGGAATAGGAGTTTATGACAGTTTTGTTCTCCCATTTGAGGCATTTAAAGAGAAATGAAATACCACACTCTTCTATTGGCATCGGAAGAAACCAGTCTACCTCATCAGTGAATGGAAAATAGTTGCATCTTTTAGCCTGAGAGGGAGGTGAATGTGCATGTGACTGAAACCCTGTTTATTAACCAGATGCCCATTGTACGGGTCAAGTGCAAGGCCAGCCTGATGAGGAGGCACTAACCAGACTTACAACTTGGAACAATGACCTAGAATATTAAAGAACATAGCTTTTGGCCGGGCACGGTGGCTCGTGCCTGTAAGCTTCAGCCTATGAAGCAGCCAGGGCTAGGGATCGCGGTTTGAGTCCTGCCTGGGGACCATAGTGAGACCTAGTTCCAAAAAAAAAAAATAGCTGGGTGTGGTGGCACGTGCTTGTAATCCCAGCTACCTGGGAAGCTGAGACTGGGGATTGCTGGAGTCTGTGGTACCCTGGGCAACGAGAGCCTGCAGTTCCACAGGCAAAAATAGCAAGACCTAGTCTCAAAAAAAAAAAAAAAAAGAACATAGCTTTTATTAACCTGGAGAATATTTATTTACTTCTTCAGGTGGGAGAGGATGAAAGATGGAACTGATGATTTAGACCTGAAAATCTGAACCTCTTAATTGTAGTCTTGGTGTATGAGACCAGAGGGTCAGTGAGCTGAAGGTGTGTTTTAGGAATACCCAAATCAAGTTGATGTTTCACAGGGTTAAATGACATTGAATGCTGAGGTATAGAGCTAACATGGAGAGGTCCAACAGTTGAGGAAACCTAAACCAGAGGAATCATGAAACAGACAAATTTCATGTCTCACTTGGAGATGCTCCAATTCCAAAAATGGAGTGATTCATGGAAACACCATGAGAGAATGACAAACAGTGCTGGATCCATTTAGACTTGGGGTGCTTTTGGAGACCTAGGAAATAAATGAAGTGGGTAGCCTAGGACCTTTGTGAACTAGGCAGTGCAAGCCTGATCCAAGGATGATGTCCTGTATATTGTTGCACTTCTCAAACATTATCAGGGACAATGCTCCCATTTTTCAACCCCTGGAAATATGGCTTGTTAATGGCTTACACTTCTGTTCCTGCAGGGTACTTTCTTCAAACTTCAGGAAGCACCTGACCTAAGTTGTACCCATCTGTGAAGGGCCTCACAGATGAGGGGAGACAAAGAACTGGCCCTTGAGCCTTCATGTGAGCAGATCCCAAAGACTCTTCTATTCTCCTGAGCAACCCATGAGATTGCCTGAGGCCTTAAAGACAAAGACATTTCAGGGCTGCTTTTCCCTCTTCTAAGTTCTTCACTCTTTCAGAAGTGTCTCTCCTGAGAGTATCCCCAAGATTCCCACACAACCTCTATCTTCATGACAATGAGGCAAGGGGATGGCAGCTCCATCAGGACTTCCCTTCTGCATGACAGTATATATCCACTGTCAGATGTTGCTGTAAAAGGGAGGCTGGAACTCCCAAGTATGTAATTGGAATATTTCAGTTTTTCTTTATTGTCAAACAATTCAAACTTTCAAATTTAAGAAATAAAAATACAAAATTTCTCTGAAGTGACATGGTGCACAGTTGTGGGACAGAGTTCAAATCCTCCAGTCCCTGTATCTGAATTTGCAAGAATAACTGCATGTTTTATGCTTATGGGAGAGTGTTAAATAGAGGAAGCTGAACTTTCCTTCACTTAAGCATCATGTAATTAAGTAGTTAAATTTCTTTCCTCCCTTCAGGGTGTACCGAAGAAGTTGGTCTCTAGCTTTTCATGAGTATTAAGGGTAGAGATTCTTACCATGCTTCTGCCCTCTTCCTAAAGATGTCAGACACTAGAGTGACCAAATGCCATTTTACAGCTAATAGTTCCATGTAATTGTTAATATTCCCCCCTTTTCTCCTCAGGTGTCCCATTTTAGACAATGGATTTGGTCTCTTTTGAAAGGGAAACCATGTACTCTTACCTCTCTGTATTTTTTTTCTTCCATGAGTAAAATCTTTGGATTTCTGGCATAGCTACCATATACTACCTTCAAAAGGATGGAATTCATTAAAAGTAGCATTTTTTGTTGCAAGTTGAAATCATCCCCAATGTCCCAGTACAGCAATTTGAACAAATACTGCTTTGCAAGGGAATAGTTTTTACACTTCACAGTTGAAACCAATTTGATTTCACTACTAATTTGCCTTATTTTAACTTGGATATGCTGAAGTAGTTCTGGCTGCCTCCAAACACTGCCTCATTAGCTGATAACTGTAGTCTAATGATGTTCAGGGCGAATGAGAGCTTCCGGGGTGGTGGACACCAGTGGAAGTAGCTCTTTGCAAAGTAAAGTGGAGGAAGTCAGAATAGGATTCAATTCCACCCTTTGTTAGCTTTGGGATAGTTGGCATTTATTTAAATGAAATCATAATTCTTTTCAATGGTGCTGATTGATGGGAAGTCCTTGGGTAAATAGACTGAAGCCATCCCACGATCTGCGACATAGATGAGTAAGTATATAACAAGGGAAGCCTTTTTTTGCTTAGAGTTCAATGTAATTTTCTAAGTTCAGTCATAAAGAGCTGTTGATGCAAACCTTTGTAAACAGATGCATATACATCTCTCTATGTGTGTATACATTTAATCCTCTCCCTTTCCCTTGTGTGTGTAGATTAAGCTCTGGAGACACTGAGAACCTTATACTTAGCTTATCTCAAGGACAAGTGAAGTAAGAGAGAATGAACTCTTTCAGGGAGAAAGGAGCCAAAGTTTATCTCCAGGATACATGAAGGTCTACAAGATAATTCTACAATTTGACAATTGATTTGATATTGGCATATAACCTGGAAGACCCTTAAATAAGATTTACCAGCACTCACTTTTGTATGGCATGTTTGACCTACATTATTTGCAATTATGAAGGGAGTTCAGAAAAATATATATACACCTTGAAAATCCATATTAGCAATCTGTAAAGGTTGCTATATCCTGCTTCTAGACTAGATGTTTTGAATACGTTTGGTTAAAAAAAGAAAAATCTTATAATGTTTCACTGCTGTCACAAACTCTCTTTCAATAGTATAGTAGAAAGGAAGAAAAGAAGGAAGGTGGGAGTGAGAAAAGTAGAGGAGGAAGGGAATGAAGGGGAGGAAAGGGGGAAAAGGAAGGAGTTACTCTTAGTTGCATATCTACTCTTGATTCCTACCTTCTCTATTTTTAAAGTTTCAGTTTTCCCCACTAGAAATGATGGACTACTTCCCAACCTTAGAGGATGTATATTCTTTGTGTAAGGCAGGTAGCATAATTCAGTTTTCTTTGCTAGTGATTTCTCTAGGTTTGCCCATGAGAATGGGTTCTAGATGATGGTGTATAAAAGAGAATCTCCTGTGGTAATTTGGGAAAGACTTTTGTTTCCCGGTGAGACAAGGGATGGTGATGATGCAACTGGTGCTATTATTCTGCCATGCAGTGATGTGAACTAATTTTAATGGTTGGAGCAATGGCAGCCATCTTGAAAGCATGATGAGCCTAGAGTTGAAGAATCAGTGTGTAGAGAATGTGATAATCAACAGAAAAAAATATAGATCTTTGGCAATGTTCCCAAACAGTCTCTCCAAACCTGGACCATCTATTTACCTGAGACTTCTTGTTATCTGAGGAATGACATACTTGTATTGTCTAAGCCACTTTTGCTTTGGTAGTTGACTGCTTGCATTCCAAAGCATCTCTGACAGTGTCCAAGGAATCTCTGGGGACAAGGTTGTCTTGTTGCTTGCTCGGTAGCAGGATTTCATGGGTGTTTATTTTGTATTATTTAGGACAACTTTAACCAGAATGACAGCAACTT